>JASDQU010303065.1:11674-25438 GCA_032191745.1 Picea mariana | reverse complement strand
ACGATCAAACAGGACACATACCATGATACCTTGGACCAATTACCTCATGGAGCAAGAGTCCTCTCTGATGCAAGTCCAAGTCGATGGTGATGGAAGTTGTTGCTGCTAACAGGACAAGTCTGGCGAAGAAGAAGAAGGATGGGCCCTCCAGGGCCATGCTTAGGCCAATCCTGCTCTCGGTACTTCATGTCTAGGACCTGTGGGCCTCGAGACATGATCTCCTAGTTGTCCCTAGAGATCGAGGATAACACAACCAATCCTCCAACATCTTCAGCTCTTGCTTTCATTGAGTGACAAATTCATTTGAATTCTCCTCTTTTTCTGTTGGGGTAGACATCACTATATGTTCTTTCTCCTCTTTGATAATCTCTACTGGATGTCCTTCTATTGTTTCTCTTGCAACACATTCTCTAGCCCCAACTGGGCTACTTGGTAGGAATATCTCAATTCCTCCAATGATCAAAATACTCCTCTGATCCACCTCCACCATCTCTCCTTGTTGATATGAACTCTCAGCTGAGTTCATGAGACTTTCAAATAGTCTCCTCTCACTTCCCTTACCCACCTAGCGACTTGGGATTTTTCTTCTGCTCTCCTGGCATTCTATGAGATCCTCCAATGATCCCATCTCATTGCCCACCTGAAAATATGAACTTTCATTACTGCTCCTCTGGCAGTATATGAGACCTCCCACTTATCTCTTTCCATTGCCCACCTGGCAACTTGAAAGTCCATTTATGCCCTTTTGGTAGTTTATGAAATCCTCTGTTAATCTCATATCATTGCCCACCTGGAAATCTGATAGCTCACTGTTGCCCTTCTGGAAATCTTTGAGATCATCCACTGATCTCTTATCCTCATCATCATTGAGACTCTTCCTAGTTTCTTTCTCATAGATGTGAACCACTTCATCCTCTATGTCACTAAGGTTTTTAGCATGCCTCAACCACCTTTTCAACATTTGTTGATGCCTTCTAGACATCAACTTCTGGACAGGCCATTTTACTTTCCTCTTCAAAGGCCATTCCTATGTACAGTGTACCTTTGCATCCTGCTACATCTTCAATGCTAGCCTCTCCATCTTTTCTCTTATTTATGTGAGCTCTTTATCTATCTCAACTTTGTTTTTCTGTTGGTGGTCCTTGCCCTGACCACCCATATGGCCTTCAGTAGCCATTTTCCACCCTCTATTTTTAGTTCATCTAGATTTCTACCATTTACTACACACCTTGATAGAAATCACACATAGAGCATCAATACTCTGTCTCCTTCTCACCTACTGTCTACAGGCAAACTTTAGCTTCTAATATCATTCAACATTATCATATTATCTTCTCCACTTCCTCGCTTCTTTTCATGTTGTCTGTAAGCAAAATATCATCTCTGATACCACTTGGTGTAGACCCCCCTTCTCTCCAAGGGTTGTGCGATCTCCCGGTCTAGGATCATTCACAATACTGAGCTTGAACAACTCTTCAATTCCATGTTGGAACCTCCAAGAAATAATCCACAGGTCTTTGTGAAAATCCACCTGTGTGAACAAGCACTAGGCGTAAGCCTCCTCCACATGACCACTAGCAATGACCACACACTTAACCAAAAGGTGCTTCATAACCTCGGACCTCAGGTATTTTGCTGCGAGTCACCCCGACTCTCCCAACTTCTGAACTCTCGAACTAGCATCTAGGAAGTGCTAGCTCTTATACTTTAGCCTTCGTCAACATAACCTTTGGCTAGAACCTGGGGCCCAAACTTCTGAGCGCTTTGCCCTCGCGTCATTGGAATATACCTCACCTCCCTTTACTCAAATTCTGAACTTCCAAACTCTGCCTCAGATCAACGGTCCTTATCTCTCCCGCAACCAACTGTCGAGATCCCCTTCACAAATCTGGACTTCGCGTCTCCGGATTTCGAAATTCGGGACTTTGCGTCTCGGGATTTCGCATTTCAGCTATCAAAAGACTGCTTGTCTCCCCTTCTTCCAATAACCGAACTTGCAAGTTCGTTGGGACTTCGCTTGCGTCGGATCTATGGTCCACGACCTTCCACGGTCCAACGACTGTGATCGAATCGCGATTTTGCTCTTCGCGAGTTCTCACTTCTCCCTTTGCAAATCTTCCACTTTGAAAATCAGTGAAGCACTGATCTTTCGCCACTTGTCCTCTCTCGACGAACGATTACGATCACCTCGTGATTTCTCACTTCGTGAGTTTCACCCTTTGCCTTGAAAATCTTCTAATTTACGAAATTTTGAAGGATCCTCGTGATTAACCAGTGAGCTACTTCTCCGAGATCTAATAGCCCGAAATGGTTCATCTCCTCCTAGATGGATCTTAACCCTTGATCTTCCTTCAGTTGCTTCGAATCTTTGCGCTCCACCTTTGAACGCTCCAACTCTTCAAGACTTAGAAAATTTTCTAAGTGTTTCCTCTCAAAGCTTAGAACCACTACTCCTCCTAAGCTTTGGTTTCGCTTTCTTCCCAGACTTGGAATATTTCAAGCATTTCAAAGGCTATGGCCTTTGAAATTTCTCCCGCGAGCCATGTAACTTTGGGTCTCGTCTGCGTTTCTTAAAGCATTGTCCCTCCTAATCTTTCCTCAGTGAAATTTGACCTTGGCCCTTCTGCATCTTTCAAATGAATTCTTGGTGCTCGCCTGGCACGTTTTGCACTCAACCTTCTGGGCTTAGAAACTTGACACAAGTTCTTTGTGCGCTCACTCCCTGCACTTGAATAACCTTCAGATGGTTGTCTTTCAACACTTCGTCCGAGTGTTGGCCTGGTGCACCCCTTGCACAGGTATTTCTCCAGAGTATTCAGCAACTCTGTAAATGTTTTCTCCTCCAACACTTCTTCTTCTTACAGAACTCAAAACAGAGTCTTCTTTGATCATGGTTGTACCTGGTCGCTACCCTCCTGGCAGAGCTCTACAGAATCCTCAGCAATTATGTTTTTTTTTGTGCCTTCCTTTGCACAGTCTCTCCTTTAGAGTGTTGAGTCAATATGAGGCTCCTTCCTTGAATTTATGATTCCTTTGTTGTCTCTCCCTGCAGATGAAATCAAACACATACATTTACAACATAAACTCATGAACATGCACAAATATCATTCGAATGCATAAATACATAAACATACGCAAACAACTCATATGCAGGAAAAACTGCTTTCTCTTGTATTAATATAAATGTATGTTTACAACTGTGTACAGAATCTCTAATTGTAACAAAGTCTCAGCTCCTCTCTACCCCCTATCTCTTCTCTAATCTAATCTCATCTAAAAAAAATATAGATACAAAGATCTCTCTCTATTTTTACAAAATAGGGCTCTACCGACCTTATCCTCTCCACTGCCTTAGTGCTATCATCATTTCGTTAAGACACCTTAACCTATGACTCATTACATTGAACAGGGATCCAGACCTGACACGGATCTAGACCTGCTTACAGTCTATCATTTCAATGAACTGATCCACACTTGTCCAAGGGCATGGCTTTGGCATTTTATCAGTCTTACACATAATTTTACAGATTTTTATAATTCGAATTTTGAAAATTAGAGGGTCGACGCCTCTCCTTATCTCCAAATGCATGCTGACGTATTATTTTTTTGACGCATCCGTCGAGGTGGAAAGATTCTCTTGCATCAAGAGAACAGATGGAAGACTTCACAGGAGGCAGGTTTGCGGGACTTGAAACTCGCCAGGATAGCAGAATCACGCAAAATGGGACTTCGCCCTAGAGAAGCTATATGACCGTCAGAGGCACCCCACCCATTAGAACGACACTCCGAAACAGCTAGAAAATGCATTTATGAGCTTTTGGACAATGAGACCACACCATAACGGATAGATTCACATTGATGGAAGTAGTCCTTCCCATTGGAAGAATCTGTTACAACGCTCGCTTATTTAACCCGATAGACGTTGCGTCAGAACCACTTTTTTCCACGCATGATTAACTAATCCAAGAAGAGAATTGATTGTGCATCGAACTGTGTTATCAGAAGCTAGACATCATCATCCATTTGTCTACCCTGCCTGTCTGTTCACCTACCCCGACCCGTCTGTTTAAAAGTGACAATGTCGGGCGAACGCACTGAGTTAGAGAAGTCCGTCGAGGAGGTTCTTAACAATTTCATGGCTGATAGAGCTATGTCTGAAGATGTCCAAGCATTGTCGACCAGGGGACTGCAAGCTTCCCCTTTGACTAGATGACGTTCGGGCCATGCCAACCCCAGGACCAAGCTATGAAGTAAGCATCACAGTGATCCGGCTAACGCGAAGCAGATCCCGTCGATATTACCAGACTATATTCCACCATTGGTTGGCACGGTTAACCGTGACATCATTCCACGAGACTATGAGTACACTCTAATCACCTTGTACATTCTGAAGGGAATACACATAGTCAAGAGCCAGTTGGGATAGATATTGTTATTAAAGAACAACAACTTCAACCTTGGAGATCGAAAGAACTATGCTATGCTCACAACCCACAGATACCCGACGAAGTCAACTGGGAAGAAGCCTCACATTATCTCCCAGCCATGGATTAAGGAGTTGGCACAATCCACTGTGCTCAATGTGATGAAGATTCCCCATTTTGTTCGCCACTAAGAAGTTAACGCCTGCGTTAAACTCCTCTTGTCGTGCTAATGTGGTGGATACATGTGGCTCGACTGTGGATTACTGTGGATCCGGCGTTGATCTACTTGATTACAAGATTAAGCATGAAGGGACCTAACCCTCGTAAATTTTACCCAAGGAAGGCCTAAAACTTCTCCTTGGCATAGCACATCAAGGAAGCATATGGCAAAATTGAAAAAGGAAAGCGAGGCTACAAGGTAGCCTCTATCCAGGATGGTGTAGTGCACCTCGCTTTCCAACTCATAGCTGGTAAGCTCGTAAGAAATATCTGCCCCACACAGGTCACCGCGTTCGTGGTGGACCTCGCAGGAAAATGTGTGGAGGGCATGCAAATGAATTGGGTGAGTTACCTCGTCAATGAACTGGAAAAAGACTGTCGCGAAGCTCAGGATCAGGGATATGAGTTCCACTTCAGCTGGTTACTTGTGTTGATCGCATTTGTCGCTTGGAAAATGCCTGAAGGAGCCACCTTCCCAGAGATCAAACCATTGGAGCCGTTGGCCGCTAGGTTCTCTACCTTGTGGTAAACCAATGACATGTCGAAGCAATGGCAGTCAAACGCTATGTTCCATGCCTATTATCAACAACTGAAAGTTTCCATTAAAGCATTTTTGTGCATGACACCACGCACCTTGCACTAGTACAGACCACTAGATAAGTTCAACGCAGATCGACATTTTATCTATATCACTGTGCGTAGAGATGAGAGAAAGGAAGATTTAAAGTCATATTACAAATTGACCAATGAGGACATGGATCAGATCACCAAGGAATGGTCGGAGGAGTTCCTTGTACCGGTCGATGATATAGAACTCTCTGACACTGACATCATAGGCAGCTCCTTGGTCACCCAGGTCGATCATGTTGGACAGTCCAGCAAGACGAAGAAGAAGAAGAAGCAGGAAGATGTCTAGGACATAGAGATCGATGAGGAGGACAACGCCTCTGAAGAAAATGGATTTGGCTCGCCCGCAAGAGGAGGAGGAGGGGAAGACCAAGCAGATGGACAATGAGGAGGGGATGAAGGAGAAAATAAAGGAGAAGGCGAAGCTACACCATCGAAATATCCCCCTACTAAAAAATCGCAAAAGAGGAAGATCTCGCCGCAAAAACATTCAATAAGAAAGAATATGTGTGATAGCAAGCCCCAGTTAGAGGCCATGCTCAGAGATATGGAGCGAAGCAGGAAGAGTTGTATGAAAGGGTTGAGAAGGAACTGAAGGAAATACAACAAGCTATTCAATTGATCTGCGTAGTACCTATTGCGCCCTCCTCATGACAGAATACAGAATTGGGGGATGAACCAGCCCAATTAAGAAGACTAGCAGATGTGATAGAGGCTCGACTTTAGAAGGTCCAAGAAGAGAAGGAAAAGGCTACATAAGCCTTGAAACAAGAGAAAGAGGAAGTCTTAGAGCAATTACGCGTAACGCGGTACTATGTAACTGCCTATGAAAATGAAAAAGTTGAGTTTCAAGCGATGGTCCAGGAGGAAAAAGTACAACTACAGAAAGAAAAGGAGCAGTTGCTTGCAAAATGGACCATGGTTAATGAAGTTGTGAGTAAATCATGTCACTCTGTGTCGGGTTTGGCACAGGAGGAACATGAGTCGGTCAAGGCTCAAGTGGCGAAGCTTGCTAAGACCATCCAACAACTTCAAGTGAGGATAACAGAGTTGGAGTTTCAAGCAATACCAAGCACCCTACAAGAAGTGTGCGACCAAAGAAAGGAAGCCACGAAGAACGTAGTAATAAGGATAAGGGCCCTCACCTCAGAGTGAAAACAATTGAGCGATAGAAGTGCGCAGACTTATGAATGCCTCGCAGAAGATCCAGAGCTAAGGAAGTTGGAATCGTAGTTAGAGGAGGCACAACAGCAGGCATTCATTATGCAGGCACAGATGAAGCTCCTCACCCTAATTGAGAGAATGAAGAGATCTCAAGAACAACATGCAGTCCAGCAATAGATTATTGCCATCTAGGGAAGAGTAATGGAAGTCACACAAAAGTTGCAACCTGTGTTCGATGAAGCCTGCAAGGTGTTTGAAGAAATTGAAGGACAAGGCTCGCAACTGGACCAGGTGGTTGCATCAGTCGAACAACGCCTGGAAGGGATTGTTACAATGCAAACAATCCAGGAGCTCACTGAGCAGGAGGCTCAAGCGAAGCAACAAGTCTAAGCATCTCGAGTGAATCTCGAGGCCTTCAAAGCGACATTGCCCAGGCTTGAGTGACTCAGGACGAGTCAGAGGTGAGTGTTGGGGGCCTGTTGGCCCTCGACCAAGTTTTGAGAAAACCTTGGTCAGGTTTGGACCACCTTTTGGACTTCGATAGGCTGGTCGAAGATGGAGCGCCATGGCGAAGCTGAGATCATGGATCTCACTGGTTTTGCAGGCTATGTGAATGCAACAAGGGGTTCATTAGGGTTTTTGTAATGGGTTATGGGATGTTGGTCTATGGGTTTACCCATGTTTAGGCCTTTTTGTAAGGAAATGTAAAAGTATAAATAGATAAGAATGTATGGTAGAAATAGATAGAGACACGAAGTCTTGGTAGCCAAGTGCAAGTAGTTTTGGGTTGCTTAGTGCAATAAGATGTATACCTAAGGCTTTGTGCTTGAGAGAGAAGTTGGCTTTGTGCCTACACCTAGTTTTGGAAGGAGGATCTGGTGCTCAATGCACAAATCTCATGTCCTATGCGAAGCTTGGATCTGTGGCTTAGTGCACAGAAGTGGATGAATGTAAGAATCAAAAGAATAATAAAGAAGACGAAGCAGTTGGTGGATGTAGTCCCACACTGGGGTGAACCACGTAGATCTTGTGTCTTTGATGTGCTTTGTGCTATGTTGTGTTTGTCATTTATCTGCTTAATGCTTTTATTATTATGTATAATGGATAGATCTGATGTTGCTTAGTGCTTTACTTGTGATTTATGAATGAATGCTAGATCTAACTTTTTGTTATATGTTAAGTGGTTGAAGTACTTAATCTTTACTGTTACTATGTCGATCTATCTTAGGGTTTTGTTCTACAATGTTAAAGAAGTTGATGGGTTAACAAATATCATCTTGTAGTGTTAATATAATACTCTGCGAAGTGTTGTTATCACAGATCTGTGTCCTAGCATGCTTACATACACCTGAGTCATGTAACCCCCCCTGCCTCTATAATGCAGGAGCATCGCCAATGTCAAGCGAGCGTGGGGCAAATGCAATACATTTTAGACACATGATAAATTATTTAAAAACTTTTGAAGATAGATGCGCCAAACGCAAATGTAACAGTTAAGGAGAGGAGTACTTATAGATTGTAATCAGACCTTGAGCGACCCGCTCTCGTCTGAAGGACTAAGAAGGCATTTATGTTAGTAGGTAGCTTTGAATTCTCTAATTAGACAGTTTTAGGAGCAGAGGGAAAACGGATATAGACACCCTCATTGTATGATTGTAAGATAGAGGTGAAGAACAATTCCAAGAGAAGAGCATACAGAGCTGGAACAGAGAAACTGTAATTGAAAAACACTCATGTACAGAGATTAAGTTAATAGAAGAAGTCTTAATTTAGATTCATGGCATTGTAGTTGTTTCTTGTATGTGTAAGTTGAATGGTATGTTCATAATTTTACTCTTTCTGTTATACATTTGCTTTCTATGATGTGTATGGATGATTTCTTGTTAAATGTTTGAAGTCTGAGAGAGAAAGAGTTAGGAAATGAGTTTCAATTGTTTCTCTATCTGAGCAAGGGTTCCTGCAAGGAGTACAGTTGAATTGTCCGCAAGGAGTGCATTGACAAAAGGGTTCAGAGGTCTTATCTCTGAAGGCTCAGATAAGTTATCTCTTGTTCTCATTTCCTCAAAGGTGCAGTTAGGCACAGGAGTCGTGCAATGTGTGCATAGACCAAGCTTGAATCCAGGGTTTGAAACCCAAGAAACTATTGAAGGACTGCTGCTGCAAGGAGTGCGCGGGGTCGAAGGTGTTCAACACCGAAATGCTTGAAGGTTGGCTGCAAGGAGTGTGTGCAGGAGTTTCTTGAAAGACTCGAAGTCGTGGAAACCCTCAGAGGGATTCGAACCTGTGAAGTCGTCAAAGGGAAGAGAAAAATGGTCAAAATTCTTCGTAGAGAATTAACGAAATCCTGCCAGCCGTCCGATCTGATAAAGAAGCAAGGAGGTTACGGTTGTTTTCAGAGCTTCAAGCTCATAAGATTGTGAGCCATTGGATCCTCACCTAGTTACCCGTCAGTCGTACGATCTGATAGGAGTTGCACGAGGGTTAAACTCTCGCAGGCAGAGTGAAGGTTCTGAAAGACGTCGGGATATCAGAACTTCGGAATTTGGGATATCGAAAGTCTAGAGGACAGGAGATCGGGTCACTTCATAGTGAAAACCCCGATCTTGATCTGGACTGTCCATCTGTTAGGACACGTGATGGAGATCAAACACCCGTCGGTATTTCAGCTATCGGGGTTTTAAGTTGATAGAGAAACTGCGACATCGGGGAATCGCAAGTCGCGAAATCCCGAGACTGAATCAAGACCGTCCGTTAGTTGAGACAGGTGGCGACAATCAAGAGCCCGTCATCACTTTGCATGTCAGATTTTCGGGGTTCAGAAGGACAGGAGGACATCGGCAGTTGACTTCACGAAATTGCGAATGATCGACAACCATCCATCGGTTGGGACACGTGGTGGAGATCGGAAGTCATTGGCATTTCAGGATTTGGTGTTTCACAAATATTGAAGACAGGAAGCACACACATTTCAGAACTGCGAAGTCCAAAACCCCGATAAGGTGGAAAGCTCCGGTGTGGGGCCGACTGACGTCATTTCATCATATAAGAGGTCGGGAATCAGAACTTCAGGAGTTCCAAGGGAAAGAACCCATAAGCATTTTAGTTCCCAAAAACCACAAAGAAACAAAGACCGTCCATCTCTAGGGGACGCGTGGCAACAATCTAGGTCTTCGAAGGAAAATCCCGAAAGTGAAACCATTTCGGGAAATCGGGATTCAGAGGATTGGGAATCCTGAGGACAAAGGGTCCATCTGTTTCAGCATTCGAAAGTCCGAAATCGTGAAAGACTTAGGACTGCGATCATATGAAATAGTGGTCACATGGACCAAAAGGTAGCCACGGGGACTAACCGCTGTTGAAGTCGTTTCAGCATTTCAGGATATCGGAGATCGGGGGATCGAGAAGGCTGAGGTTCTCGACAACGGGAATCGTGAAACCCCGAAACCCGAATTTTCGATCGGGAAGAGACCAGGTATGCGCAGAGGTCGTGGCAGAGGAAAAGGAAGGACCTGTGAATAGGATTTTAACAGAGATTCTGGTGAGGAATTGAAAAATCCACTTCGGCTCGAAGGTGAAGTTAGAACGATCTGTTAAGACCGGGAGGTCAGCGCAGAGGCTTTGCCGAGACAGAGGTGACGTCTCGGAATGCCCCCCTTACTCCCTCGCTTGAAAATTTTCATGGGCTCCTGTCCATGCGCTCTCGCACAGTCTGTCCATGCATCTGAATCTATGCTTCATTCTCCCAGCTGGTATCTTCAACTGGATGTCCTTTCCACTTGATCAAGTATTCAAAGTATTATTTTCTTTTGGTCTTGTTGCTAATTATTTTGTCTAGTATGCTTTCCATCTGTGGCTTCTCTGCAACAGGCATCTGCTTTGTCCACTGGATCTCTGGTTGTTCATCACTTGTTCATGCTTCCTCAATTTTGTATGGGTACAAGTCTGAGACAATGAATATCAGAGAAATTCTGATCCCATCGGGTAATTCAATCTCATAAGCATTTGCCCCAAATTTCTTCAAGACCTTACATGGTCTGATCTTCTTCATCTTCAGTTTGTTATATGTCCCCTTCGGGAACCTTTCCTTTCTCAGATGTGCCAGAATCAAATCACCAACCTCAAATTGAAGTTGTCTCCTATGTTGATCTACTCTTCGCTTATACTCCTAGCTCGAGTTCTGTAAACGCTCCTTCACCTGGCTGTGAAGTTCTTTCATCGCCTCTGCGAAATCTTTTGCACTAGCGCTCCTAGTTGCAATCTAATCTGAATCCCTCAGCTCAGAAATTCCTCTCGGCTGCATGCCATAAACAGTTTGAAATGGACTTTGTCCTGTTCTTCTGTTAACTGAGTCATTATAAGAAAACTCTGCCTATGGTAATATGTTGTCCCATTGGTTGTGGTGTTCTATCACCAAGCTCCTCAACAAGTCTCCTAAACTCTTGTTTACCACATCTGTCTATCCATCCGTCTGAGGATGATAAGCTGAATTGAACGACAAGTTAGTTCCCATCTTCTTCCATAAGGTCCTCCAAAAGTGTCCTACGAATTTAGTGTCTCGATCCGAAACTATGCTCCTTGGTAAGCCATGAAGTCGAATGACTTCTTTGAAAAACAAATTCGCAACGTGAGTTGCGTCACTGGTTTTCTGACATGGAATAAAGTGTGCCATTTTGGAAAATATATCCACCACCACAAAGATTGAGTCAAACCCTCTTTGTGTTCTTGGCAACCCCAATATGAAATCCATGCTAACTGCATCCCACGACCTCTCAGGTATTGGCAATGGTTGATAAAATCTTGCATTCTATCTCTTTCCTTTCAAATGCTAGCAAATTATGCATCTGTCCATGAATCTCTTGACATCTGCTCGCATTCCCGGCCAAAAATATGACTCATTCAGTTTTGTGAATGTCTTGTTGTGACCAAAGTTCCCGACCAATCCTCCATTGTGTTTCTCTTTCAACAAATTCTCCCTCATGGAGCATTTTGGAATACAAAGTTGATTACCTTTAAACAACTATCCTTCCTGGATCATGTATTATGTCCATTGGATTCTATCTCTGAGAATTGGATTCTCAGTTGCTTCATATGCCTCCTTAAAATCTGGATCATCTCTGTACATGTTCCTAAGATCATCAAAATCCAGTGTTTTAACTCTGAACTCCTCCAACAGCAAACATTTTCTGCTCAAAGCATCAACAACCTTGTTAGCAATTCCAGAAATATGTTTGATTACAAAGGTAAAGTTATGCATGTATTCAACCCATTTTACATGTCTTTGATTCAACTTTTCCCGTTGAGTCACAAACTGCAGTGCATGATTGTCACTATATAAGACAAACTCCTTCGGGATCAAGTAATGTCTCCATTTCTTTAATGCCTGAATAATAGCATAAAACTCCTTGTCATACGTGGAGTATTTCACCTTCGCTTCATTCAGCTTCTCGCTGAAGTATGCTATCGGCCTGTCTTCTTGACTCAAGACTGCCCCTATTGCAAATCCACTTGCATCGCATTTCACTTGAAATGTCTTTTGGAAATCAGGCAACACCAGAATTGGTTGTTCCGTGATTTTCCTCTTCAACAGATTAAAACTCTTCACAACCTCTTATGTCCAGTGAAAAGATTTGTGTCTTTTCTTCACCGTGTCCATCATCGGTGCACTAATTCCACTGAAATTCTTGATGAACTTCTGGTAGAAACTAGCCAATCCGTGAAAACTTCTCACCTCAAATATGCTCTTTGGTGATGGCCAATCCTTGATCACTTCCAGCTTATCTGGATCCATCGTCAATTTATCTGCAGAAATAACAAAGCCCAAATAGATGAGTTATATCTTCATGAATGAGGATTTCTTCATGTTTATCAGCAGCTTCTCTTACTGTAATCTCTTCATCACTGTAGCTAAGTGTTTTAGATGTTCTGCCTCTGTTTTACTGAAGATCAGTATATCATCCAGATACACAATGACAAATTTTCCGATGAATTCCTTCAGGACTTCGTTCATCAACCTCATGAAGGTACTTGGTGTGTTCATTAAACCAAACGGCATAACAAGCCATTCATACAACCCTTCATTATTCTTGAAGGTTGTTTTCCATTCATCACCTTCCCTCATATGAATCTGGTGATATCCACTTTTTAAATCAATCTTCGAAAAAAAATTTGCTCCACTTAAGCAATCCATCAGATCATCCATCCTTGGCAATGGAAATCTGTACCTGATGGTTATCTTGTTGATTGCCCTTGAATCAGTACACATCCTCCAGCCTTCGTCTTTCTTTGGACTGAGTACTGTCAGAACAGCACATGGATTCAAGCTTTCTCTAACCAACCCTTTGTCCAACAAATCCCGGACTTGTCTTTTGACTTCTTCATTCTCCTGTGGTGTTAATCTATACATTGCTTTGTTTGGTAAATTGGCTCCAGGTATGAGATCAATATGATGACTCACACTTTTGATTGGTGGCAACAAACGAGGTAGTTCATCCACTACTATGTCAGCGAACTCTTCTAGCAGTTCCTGAACCTCTTCTGGTAGATCATCTACCCTTGTGTTGGTTAAAACAATTCTAAGCTTCCTGACCACAATGAATTGTGGACCCTCCTTCTTCTTGACCTCGGTAAGAAGTTCCTTCCCGCTCATGAGAAGTACAGTGTTACTTACTTCAGGTTTCACTTCCTTATCTTTGATTGGAAGCAACATGTGAGTTCTCCCATTCTTCTCTAAGGTGTATGTGTTCATCCTCCCATCATGAATCACATTTCTGTCATATTGCCATGGTCTACCCAACAATAGATGACAAATATCCATGGGAATAACATCACAGAGTATCTTATCATTATATCCTCCTATCTTAAATTCAACTAAACATTGTTTAGTGACATTTACCTGATGTCCTTTTTGTAGCCATGAAACTCTATATGGACTTGGATGTTCAATCGTCTCCAGCTCCATCTTTTCTACCATCTCCGTTGAAATGAGATTATTTGTGCTACCACTGTTTACAATGACCTTGCATACCCTGTCCTTGGTTTTGCAAGCAGTCTGAAAAAGTCTGTTTCTTTGGACTGAACTCTCCACCTCCTTCTCTGGTGTTAAGAGAACTTTTCGCATCATCGGCGATCTTCCGCCTTCAGCATCCTCTGCCTCAACATTCTGCCTCTGTGCTTCGGAAATGTGAGTCTCACCACCTTCTTTCTTGTTATCTGGACATTCATAAGATTTGTGTCCATTTTTTCACACGTGAAGCACTTTATTACTCCACCTCTTCCTCTTCCTCTACCTCTAGTACGAGGAAAAATATTATTATCTGCATAATCTCCTCTT
>JASDQU010303064.1:0-13818 GCA_032191745.1 Picea mariana | reverse complement strand
GCATTACAACTGTCATGACTAGAAGAGCCCAACTAGGCATGTAAGTGCTCACTTTTTGCTCACCCCTTGACGAAAAGAGCACGAACACCTGGGTTGACAATTTATGTAGCACTTGATTGTTTGAATTAATTAAGCAATTATAGTGATCAACATTTTGGCGCCGTTGCCGGGTTGGTAATTTTAGATTTCCGAAGCACTTATGATTTTTCAGATACAAAGAATGCATGAAAGGCGACGGAGACCCCAAAGATGCTAACCCTATAGGTGGCAAGGGAAAAGGAAAAGGAGGAAGAAAGACTTACATTGACGAGCTCATATCAAAGTCTGAATCTGCTGCTCAATGACCAAACCTTCGAAAACAAAAGTCCCAGCCTTCATTTCAAGCAAACTTTGAAACAGAGAAAGAAGTTTGGAGTCCTGAGACAGTCTAGAAACTAGTAAGAAATATTGAGGACAGAGCAAGCGCAATAGGGGAGCAGTCAGAAGGAAACATGGATGAGTACAATGAAGAATTGCATCCCGAAGAATAGGTAGGTCCTGAAGGAGAGGTAAATGATGAAAACTCTTTCTTTACATTAGGATTTCCTATTGGCGATCTTCCTAGAGGAGTAGCCCCCATGAAAAACATTCCACTCTCAGCACTACCTAATTTTCATGGTTTATCTTCAGAGGATCCTGATGAATTTCTTTTTGAGTTTGATATATTATGCAGAAGTTATGATTACATTTCTGATGCTCAAAAATTAAAGTTATTTCCAAAAACACTAAAAGGGAATGCACTAAGATGGTTTATGAGCCTTGGAGGCCATGTAATCACAACATGGGACCAAATGAAACATAAATTTCTGAAAAAATACCAGGACTAGTGCCGAACAAGAGAAAAGAGGGAGGAGCTATTTAAGATGATGAAGAAAGAGGATGAGAATCTAGAGGACTTTGTAGAAAGGCTACAGTATAATCTACAAAGATCCAGTCACCCCAACGTAAGTAAAGATATTCTCAAAACTATATTATTAAAAGGAGTAAGGGATGACTATCTAGATATGCTGAATATGCTTGGAAAAGGGGAAATATCTAAGGAATCATACGATGAAATTGTTAACTTATGAAAAAGATGTTCAAGAGGAGCTTCAAGAAATAGATCAAACAACAGGGACACCACATTTTCAAGAGTCCAAAAATCAGCCAGTGGGGGAGCAACAAGAGCCGAGATAGGTAATTTACTTGAATGTTTTAAAACTGAAATGTTAAGCTCTTTTTCCTCACAAATTGACACCCTGCAGATTAAGAAGAAGTAAGAAGAAGCAGAAGCAGCCCTGTCCATCTTTTTTTCTCAATGCAGAGACAAGCACCCACGAAGAGAATGTCCGTTGGACAAAAAGGAAATCTGCACCATTTGCGACAAAGATCATGACACTCAAGAATGTCCATCTTTACCAGGAATCAAGGCAGCATTACAACCAACGGACGAAGAAGCTGAAGCAGTCTATCTGTTGACACAAAGAAGGAAATGGAAACCGCGGGGACAAGGTATGAATCCTAACATGCCATTTGCATATTCTAATCTTTGGAATAATTATCCTTCCTCCAATCAAATGATTTACCCCCCCTATAATCAAATGCAATACACTAATCAAATGAATTACCCACCCTACCCACCCATGCAACAAACTTACCCTCCCTTTGTTGATCCATCAATGTGGACCCCTTGGCCTCCACAACAACAACAACCATATTAGAATCAATGGAATCAAAACTGGAGAGGAAAACAACCCCCCTTCCAAAATCAATTACCTCAATCCCAATTCCTGCAACCACTCTCCTTACCAGCAGGTACTCCATCGAACAATCAAATGATGAGACCCTAGCTACCTGTACAACCTAACCCTAACCCAAAGAATAAAGCTGTGCAGTGCATTGATATTTATAACCAGCCTACACTTTCTCTTCTCCCTGCGCAATGCAACGATATTCATTTACGATCTGGGGGAGTAGTGGAACCTGCCATAGCTGATGTTACCTCTTCTGATAAAGAGGAAACAAAAGAGCATGATGTACCTAAAGAGGTACAATCATCCTCTAACAACGCTACTGAAACAACAAAACCATTATTTCCTGAGCGTTTAGCCTTGACTAAAACGCCTGAGCCACCAGCCTTCAATCTTCTAGGGGAATTACAAAATTTATATGTCAAAATTCCTCTACTACAAGCACTCCGAGACGTACCAATCTATGCCAGGACTATGCGAGACATCTGTGTTAAAAATCCTGGTAGGAAAACTAAGGATCCCCTTATAGTCCATGTTATGGGAGACTTGTCTGCACTAATGTCAGGCAAAACTCCCCCAGTTAAATATGGTGATCCCGGCCACCCTACCGTTACAGTACAAGTTGGAAAAACGATAATCCCTCGAGTCCTGGTAGAACTAGGTGTCGCTATCAATATCATGACTCTGGAAACCTTACAACTACTACAATTGCAAAATGAAGTCAGAGACACCCCAACTATCCTAGAATTGGCTGACCGATCCACAATTAAACCAAGAGTCATTGAAGACCTCAGTATCTCTGTGGAATTATGGAATTACCCAGTTGACTTTACGGTACTACAACCCAAAACAAAGTTTGGGGGGCACCCTCTAATTTTGGGTAGACCTTGGGTAGCCACAACAGATGCTTTTATCAGCTGTAGATCAGGCTCAATGACAATTTCAAACGGTTATGAAACTAAACAGATTACCCTCTACCCTCACGCTACACCCCTGGTTAATAATGATAATTATGTATGGGTAGATTTTGATGATCAACCTACTCAACCCCTTTTGACTATCGGACAAGCTCTAAGCCTGAAAGACTCTACCGAGGATGAAGTAATTAATAATTTTATTTGCGAACCCTCCTCTGTGACTCCAGAAACTCATAATCAACTAATTGCACTGTTGGAGTCTGATAATCAAGAAAACCTCAATTTAGAAAACCCACCACAGATATCTAACACCATCTCCTCTAAAATCATACCAGTCGAAATTGAACCAGGCAAAACACTGAATATAAACCCTAATTTGACAGATGCTGAAACACAACAATTAATGAAGTTACTTCTGGAAAATAAAGAAGCATTCGCATGGGATTACACAGATATGAAAGGAATCTCTCCGGAATTATGTACTCATCGAATATACATTAAGGAAGATTGTCGGCCAATCTGCCAACCTCAGCGACGAATGAACCCGAATTTAAGAGAAATCCTCAAAGAAGAACTTCAAAAATTGCTCAATGCAGGGTTTATATATCCTATATCAGACAGTGAATGGGTGTCCCCGTTGGTAATAGTTCCTAAGAAAAATTGGAAATGGAGAGTATGTGTGGATTACAGAGCTTTAAATAAAGCTACTCAGAAAGATCACTTCCCATTACCATTCATTGATCAGGTATTAGATAATTTGTCAGGGAAATTTTTCTCATTTTTAGATGGTTTCAGTGGGTATAACCAGATCAAAATTGCACCTCAAGATCAAGATAAAACTACCTTTACTAGCCCTTGGGGAACCTTTGCTTATAGAGTCCTTTCATTTGGACTATGTAATGCACGAACAACCTTTCAAAGAGAAGTTTTAGGAATCTTTTCTGATATGCTTAATGTCTCTATGGAAATATTTATGGATGACTTTACTCCTTATGGTGTTTCTTTTCAGGAAGCACTACAAAACCTTGAGAAAGTACTCAAATGATGCATACAAGCCCAAATCTCCTTAAGTATAGAAAAATGTCATATGATGATGGGTGAAGGAATAGTGCTTGGACATTTTATCTCATCTCAAGGAATTCAGGTAGACCCATCCAAAATACAAGTCATTAAGGATCTTCCTACTCCCCAAACCCAAACAGAGGTAAGAAGCTTTCTAGGACATGCTGGATACTACAGAAGATTTATTAAGAATTTTTCCAAAATAGCTTCTCCCCTATTTGTGTTACTGATGAAAAATGCTGAATTCAAATGGACTAATTCTTGCCAGGAAGCATTTAATGCACTTAAAAATCAGTTATCTACAGCTCCTATTCTTAGAGGACCTGATTGGACACTTCCCTTTCATATGTCCTCCGATGCTTCAGATACTACAATAGGAGATATCTTGGGACAAGAAGAAAATCATCTCCCCTATGCTATCTATTTCATCAGCAAGAATATGACTCCTGCTGAACTCAATTATACAGTCACTGAGAAGGAATTCTTAGAAGTTATCTATGCAATTAATAAATTTAGACATTACATTACTGGCTATTCTACTTTTGTCCATACTGATCACTCAGCTATCAAATACTTAATGAACAAACCTATCACAAATGCTAGAGTAACCAGATGGCTACTATTATTGCAAGAATTTGATATTACAATTGTAGATAGGCCAGGAAAAGAGAATGTAGTTGCTGATTTACTTTCTCAATTGACACTTGATGATGATACCCCAGTAGATGATTCCTTTCCTGATGAATATATATTTTCAGTTTCTGCTCACTCACCTTGGTATGCAGACATTGCTAACTACTTGGTTGCAGGGAAGTTACCACCACACCTATCCTACCGAGAGAAAAAAAGTATCATTTATCAAAGTGCTCAGTATAGTTGGATAAGTGGGTACCTTTTCCACACAGGAGCTGATCAGGAAATTCGAAGGTGTATTAGAGAAGATGAGGTGTGTGATCTACTAAAAGCTTGTCATGATGGCCCTTGTGGAGGGCATTTTGCTGATAAGAGAAAAACACATAAAATTCTCAGGATGGGGTACTATTGGCCCTCACTCTTCAAAGATGAAAAGAAATATGTCTGGGCCTATGATAGCTGCCAAAGAGTAGGCCAACCTAACCATAGAGATGAAATGCCATTAAACCCCCAGATAGTACTTGAACTAATTGAAAGATGGGCCTTAGACTTTGTAGGACCCATCAACCCTCCATCCAATCAGAAAGTTTACATAGTGGTCTGCACAGACTACATGACTAAATGGGTGGAAGTTGAGGCACTCCACAGAGTGACTGAAGAAGCAGTTATAGATTTCTTATTTAAAGACATCTTCATCAGATTTGGAGTACCAAGAGAATTAGTTACAGATGGAGGACCTCCTTTCACTTCTCATGGTTTCAAAGACACCCTTCACAAATATCATATTCAGCATAGAATGACTACAGCATACCACTCCCAAGCCAATGGACAGGTGGAAAGCACAAACAAAGTAATAGAAGCCATTCTCACAAAAACAGTGAAGGAAAATAGAAAGGATTGGTCCTACAGGCTCCATGAAGCATTATGGGCCTACAAAACTACTTGGAGAAATACTACAAGATTCTCTCCCTATGAATTAGTCTATGGAAAGAGTGTTGTCTTTCCTGTGGAATTTGAGATAAAAACCTTAAGGACTGCTTTAGCTGTCAACCTTGATTTGACCGATGCACAGACAACCAGGTTGCAACAACTTAATGAATTGGAGGAGAAAAGACTAGATGTCATTCAGCAGACAACCATAATTCAATAGCAAAGATCAAAATGGCATGACAAAAATATCAAGAACAAGCAGTTCCAAAAAGGTAATTCGGCCCTACTGTATGATTCTCGGTTCAAGGAATTTCAAGGGAAACTGCGCACAAGATGGCTTGGACCGTACGAAGTAGACACCGTTTTCCCCAATGGAACAGTAAGGCTCCTCACAATCGATGACTCCAAAACGTCGTTACTTGTAAATGGTCATCGTCTTCGTCTGTACCAGTGCCCTATTTCCAAAGAAGATTTTAAGGCTGTATGCATGGCATAATCCCATTACCTCTTCTTAGAGGAGGCCTCTACCCCTCATTGTAATTAATTCTTTTAAGTTAATTAGATTAGATTAGATTTTATTTACTAATAATCCCTGTCAAAGAATACCATGTTACAATCGATTTTTGCAGATTCCTGATCGAAGCACAGAAAAGGACGATCCCACTTCACAAAGAAATGAGCTTGCCCGATGCTGAAACACCACTATTCAACACTTTTTAACTTTCCCCTGTTGCTGAAACACCATTGTCAGCAACTTTTCATCACTCTCCCCGATGTTGAAACACCATTGTTCAGCACTTTTGATTTTCCTCTGTTGCTGAAACACCACTGTCAGCAATTCGTTCCCTTTCCTTCATTACTGAAACACCACTACCACCAACCCCACACATACCCCCCCATCACTGCTCAACAACCTTTTACCATTTTCCCCCATTTCCTTACCATTCTTCATTGACGAAACAACACCGTCCAACAATTGTTTCGCCTTTTCTTTTCTGTTGCTAAAACACCATTGTCAACAACTCTTCACCATTTTTCCCGATGCTGAAACACCACTGTTCAACACTTTTGACTTTCTTCCGATGCTGAAACCCCACTGTTCAACACTTTTTCTTCTCCTGATTGCCAAAAAACTATAGTCCGACAATTCCTCACCTTCTTCATCGACAAAACAACACCGTCCAACAATTGTTCTGCCTCGTTGTTATTGTTTCTAAAACACCATTGTTCAATAGTTCTTCATATTTTCTCATCATCGAAACAACACCGTCCAACAATTGTCTCGTTCTTCTCTGTTGCTGAAACACCAATTTTTCAACATCATCTATCAGCAAGATTTTATGCTCTCATACTATAGTTCATTCTTCCAGTTAGCAAATCCTTGATACAATTCATAAGTCAAAGTCTCTGCCACGACTGTTGAACAGGCATGATATTTTATTTGCAGAACGAATCAAAAGGTAAGGCGAGGTATGTAAATTTTATGTAATTCAGTTAGGCTATAGTTAATGAGAAGAATCTAAAACCATTATGACCACTCAAGTGAAATCATGACTAGCTGCACTTGACGGGAGGGGAGTACACGTCAAATCTTCAATACCATCATTTCACACAAATTCACTGTCGCCATTCCTATTTCACCACCCTTTCGCGTATTTGACCACATTTTGCATAAAGTTGCTCGGAAAACTCATTATGCCAAGAAGATGATACTCAAACTCTCTAACACTGTACCCTACCGAGTTGATAGCTATGGGAGGTTCTGTCATACGGAATGAGCCCACCACCACAGTGCTGTTAGAACATTATCTAGTAGCTTATCAAATCTTTCAGCAGGCAGGATGGCTCAGTTACTTTCAGAGACTCTAGGGGTATAATGAACAATAGGTCCTGCAATTCGCCCAAAACCTACAGGAAGACCATTCTGTCATCCAAGGGATCTGAATTCCAGTAACAGAAGAAGATATTTCACAGGTCTTAGGCCTCCCTATCGACAACATTCGCATGTTCATCCGTAAACATATCATTCGGAATGCTCAGCAGAACTTCTTCCTTCCAGAAGAACGAATTGAATTTAAAGGCAGGGGTGTTCAACTCAGCTCATTGCCACCCCCATGGTCGGAAGTTGCAAGATTCATCAAGCATTACCTAACCTGCGAGGGCCGATACCAGGTAGTTTATCAGCACGACTTTCTTCTGTTATCTGAAAAATATGGCGCATTACTGCAGAAAGGATAAAAATACCACCCTTTCACTCACCCATCACCGCCTTGTCCAAATACTCATCCAAAGGGGTTTTTCCCAACAAAACCTTCCACTAAATAACCCACCCATAAACCCCCAAGCAGTTGCCGAAATTCCTGAAAACCTCTAGGAGCAGCAACCGCAAAATCCCCCAGACTCCCCAGAAGTACCCAATAGCCCGCCCACAGAACCGACTAGACCAATCAATCCCCCTACCATACCAAGCCCACCTCATACCTTACTAGAATCATCCACCGCCACCCTTCATATTCTTAGTGATGATTCTGAGCCGGACAATTCCCCCTGCCCCATCATTGAAGAAAAACCCCCATGGAAAAGAAAACAAATTCTCGTCTTTCCACCCTTCTTACGAAAAAAGCGAACAAGGGCCTCAACAAGGCCACCCATTATTGCCACTACCCTAGATCCCCAACCCATTCGACTGATACCTCATAAACCTCCAACCTCCCAAATCCCGGGATCTTTGTCTATCCCACCCACGGGCACTGAAACACAAGAACCAGATGCCCAGGGTGGTGCGCCATAATCTCTTTCAAACCCAATAGCTGAAACAAAAGAACCAGCTACCCATGCAGTGGATGAAACACAAGAACTAGCCATAGCTGCCACACAAGAACCAGCTACGGCTGAAACACAAGAACCAACTACTGATATTGAAATTGAGATACAAGAATTAGAGGTTCAAGGTGCTGCAACACTACTCTCCTCAAATAAAGTAGCTGAAACACAAGAACCAACTACCCATTCAGTGGCTAAAACACAAGAACCAACCATAGCTGCCACACAAGAACTAGCTACAGCTGAAACACAAGAACCAACTGCTGATATTGAAATTGAGATACAGGAACCAGAGGTCCAGGGCGCTGCAACATTACTTTCCTTACATCAAGAAGCTGAAACACAAGAATCAGTTACCATTCCTGCAGCTACTCCACGAGAACCATCTAGTGAAGCTGCGATTGCCACACAAGAACCAGTCATCCCTCAATCAGAACCAACAATGGCCTCTGTCTTGCAGGAAAATGAGTTTTTAAAATTTGAACTGGAAGCATATAAGCAAGAACTAGCCAGGGAAAAGGAAGCATACGAGAAGGAACTAAATTTGTACACCCTAGCTCGTATAACAACCTTGTCAGAGGGGACTATAGAGAACCTATGTAAAGAATATATGTGTTGTCAATGTGGGGATATTTACTATTAGGCAGGCTATAAGGTAACTCAAGTCACAATATCAGGAGCTCCCCCTACTCCTTCAACTTTTGTAGTAAAAAAGGAAGAACCTGTTGTCACACAAGAACCAGCTATAGCTGTCACACAAGAACCAGCTACAACTGAAACACAAGAACCAGCAGGTCCTCCCAAGTTTAAGATCGAGCCCTGCACTGCAACAAATGAAGCTCATGCCTTTGTCAACAAAGCTGTACAGACAATGCCTATGGAGGAATTTACACCTCCCAGCTAGATCAATCTCCCCACTTTTGTGGAACAATCTACTCAAACCTTATCTCATCCCACTACTTGCAATGCTGAAACACAGACCCAGCTATGGGATGAACATGCAACAATACAAAAATGGAAGAAAGAGTATGCTGCAACACAGGCCAAAAGCCTGCAAGAGTACAGACAAATCTGGATAAATCACACTTTCTCAAATTGGGAAGTTCTAGAGCAAACACGTCAGGAAGCTCATGCCCTGAAGAAATAGAACAAAGAGTTGAAAGGTAGAATGGCCCGGGTATTTGACCTGACAAAAAATCTATTGGATACAAGGAAACCATCTTGCAACTACTCCTTGTTCCTTATGGAGCGACTCACATGGTTTCAGATCAAATCAATTATAGAAGGCAAATCCTATGTAGTACTACACCTAGCAGATTTTGTTAAAACTTTCACAGAAGCATCTGCTAAGGATCAACACCTCCTTTGTGAGGCATATTTCCATAACGAATCCATTCCTAAGAACAGGTAGCTAAACCTTAATCCTCTTGTCAGGGACATTCAGATTCGGGCGTTCACCTCCTTTCTCCACAATCAAATCATTTGGCAAGATGACTTCATGGCTGCTAAACACAATGAAGACAACCGCCTTCTATGGATAAGACCAGAACCACAGAATGCAGCCACCTTTGTCACAGAATATTATGAGTTCTTAAAGAAACCAGAGGTGATTGAACATGTTCAACAGCTACAATCAACAGTGCTCCAGGATTGTCAGCACTTCATCAGAACCATAGAGGTTTCTGCCCTCCAGGAAAATAACTTGTTTTGGCAGCAATCCACTGAGAAAAGACAGGAATACAATCCTTTCATACCTACTAACCTAGAGGTAGCAATCTCCAGGGTACCTAACTACATCTAGTGTGTTCAACAATGTGCTGAAAAATGGATAGGGTACCGGTTTTATTTTCCTATCCTCTCGTTGCCAATAGAAAGATATCAAATTCATTATAAGCTGCCTAAGAAGACAAAAACAACAGCTTGGCAAAGGTTACAATGGGTCGAAGGGTTTAGAAAACCAACGGACAATACCTCCCAGAGCTACTGCTTGAGTAACTTACATGCTCAGAGTCAGTATTCAGACTCTGATTCAGAGTGAAGTTGCCTAAGGACATGCAACACCTTGAGTTGGGGGGGATGTTAGGACCACACAATGTACCTTTTTGCCCATACTTTTTTCCACTATTACACTTTTGATCACCTACATTTTAACTCATATTATCACTCTATCTGATCATTCCAAAGGTATACAACGCCCCTTCTCATTACTATACGTTTAACCTGTTTTGCATAATATTTTACATCACTCTCGTACTTAACCATTGATAAGAAATGTATAAGTGCTGAAATAGTTCAAACTACAGATTAGCATTTGAGGCTTGTTGCTAAAACAAAAATTCACAGAAGCTGTTACACAGTCAATGATCACAGATGCTGAAACATAGAAGCTGTTACACAGTCCAGGGTCGCAGATGCTGAAACACGAAAGTTGTTACATAGTCCAGGGTCGCAGATGCTGAAACACGAAAGTTGTTACACAGTTCATGGTCACAATGCTGAAACACAGAGGAAGCTGTTACACAGCCCAGGACCGACGATGCTGAAACATAAAGGAAGCCATTACACAGTCAGCAGTCAACAACAACTCTACAACAGTCGCATTGTGAGCCAAGCACCAATCGCTCCTACATGAGAATGCTAAAACAGTCAAGAGCGCAAATCCCGTGGCTGAAACAGCCCGTGATTTGCGGTGCTGAAACAACAATAGCAACAACGAGAAAGAACTGTTACTCCAGCCATAAAAGAAACACCTCATTTATCACTTGTAATAGAATTCTGTTGCATGAGACTAGGAAATCCTATTCTGGTTTAGAAAGTTGATCTGACTGAGAATAGGACTCAAATATACATCTGTAATTTTTGATCAATTGTATCGAAGGGGTTCCCTATTTAAGTAAGAGGAAATCATCATTCGAGGGAATCAAAGTTTTATGTATTAAGAAAGCTTCAGAGAGAGGGACACACTTCATTTTTCTAGATTGTAATGTGATCCATTGATAGATGAATAAAAGACTGTTTTGAGCATCCTTCTCTAGCCTTTTCGTCTCAGGAGAATCTTGTGAGAAGGGAGGGCCCACCTTCTTCACAAGATTCACCCATTAGTTTTATAGTTTGATTAGTGTAATTTATGTTTATGCCTTGATTAACTTTTGTCTTGCTGAAACACCACTTTTAATGAATTCTGCTTTGCTGAAACATTGTTGAACTCTGTCTTGTTAAGAACTTTATTTTATTGAATGTTACACTATTTTCACGAAGTTCATAATCCTTTTAATTAGCAATCTTGTGTGATGATTTTATGAAGTGTGCTAATCATAGACTGGGTTAAGGGTCCCTGCTTAATGGAAGGGATTAGATGGTCCTGTTCTCTGTAGAATTAGTTAGCTTTCAGTTATTTTTACAAGTGTGCTAATCAGAGTCTGGGTTAAGGGTCCCTGCTTAATGGAAGGGATTAGACGGTCCCGTTCTCTGTAGAATTAGTTAGCTTTCAGTTATTTTTACAAGTGTGCTAATCAAAGACTGGGTTAAGGGTCCCTGCTTAATGGAATGGATTAGACGGTCTTGTTCTCTGTAGAATCAGTTAGCTTTCAGTTATTTTCGTAAGTGTGCTAATCAGAGACTGGGTTAAGGGTCCCTGCTTAATGGAAGGGATTAGACGGTCCTGTTCTCTATAGAATTAGTTAGCTTTCAGTTATTTTTGCAAGTGTGCTAATCAGAGACTGGGTTAAGGGTCCCTGCTTAATGGAAGGGATTAGAAGGTCATGTTCTCTGTAGATAGAGTTAGTCTTCTATGCATTAATGTTTTCATGAAAGTGTGTTAATCAGAAACAAGGTGTTGGAGTTCCTTCTTGGGAATAGGGTCTTATTCTCTGGTTACAGAATAGTTGTTCTTTCCTGTTGCAGTTGTTATTTTAATGTAATCCAGGATTCTTTAGATTCATCATCTCTTTAAGCTCTGCAATAGGTAGGTTGCTTTCCTGTAATTCAAGACAGAACTTCAGTTCATTCAAGGCAAGTGTGATTAATATAGTTTCCTTTACTATAACTCTAAGTTGCTTTTAGAATAGAGCATATATAGTGCGTGGTTACCTTTGAAATAACAGACTTCCCTGGGTTGACAATTTATGTAGCACTTGATTGTTTGAATTAATTAAGCAATTATAGTGATCAACAAGGGGGTGTATGTAACATCCCGCTCTGGCGCATTGAGAAAACTTATTCTTTGAGGACACTTGCTTGCAAGTGATCTGGACTTTTATGATGTTAAAACATTGATTCTTGATTATGATGCGTTATGATAGGTGACATGATGTTTTACTGCTTTGACGTAGACAGGTGCTATTGACTTAGTTTTATTGAGTGTGCAGGGTTTTGGACCTTGAGGATGCAGAGGCATCGGTGGAACCCCTTGGAATTTGGATTGAGTCAGGGAGTGTGCTATTTGGGTTGATTTATTTATTGTGATATTTCATTGATTTGATGATATGATGTTGACATGTTCTGACATGATTGTTGATGATGCAGGCTAACGATAGCTTTCCGACTAGACTCACATATGGAGTAAAGGGACCACACACACGATTTCCAGAGAGGTTGAGGGAGAGGTGTGGAAAACATCCCTGCCACAGCCTACTAGCACTCCCACCGTGGCTCGAACTGTAGGTTAACGATTACCTAGTTCGAGAGGATCCACGATGCTGTGAGGGCAGACTACAATAGTCTCTCATGATGATTCTAAGGGGTGCGCAATAAGGCGGGGGCCTTATTCCTTAGAGCCCTTAGTCTCCCACAAGTTCACCTGGTGGAGTGTTGACTCCAGGGGTTATAGATGTCTACCAATCAGTCAAGTTGGTGAGTGGCACCCTTGGAGCACATGGTGCATCCTGAAGGGCACGTCATGCAAAAGAAACACAAGTTAAAGAGTGGCACCCTTGGAGCACGTGGTGCATCCTGAAGGGCATGTCGCACGAAAGAAACACAAGTTAGCGAGTGGCACCCTTTGAGCACATGGTGCATCCTGAAGGGCACTTCATGCGAAAGAAGCACAAGTTAGCGAGTGACACCCTAGGAGCATGTGGTGCATCCTGAAGGGCACGTCGAACAAAAGAAACAACCGAGGTGAGTGGCACCCTTGGAGCACGTGGTGCATCCTGAAGGGCACGTCGCGTTGATGATATGAAGAAACAAACCTCGATGGCCCTAAGACATTAACGCCTTAAGAAATCCTTAAACAACTTCCCTAACCAAGTGTCACCCAGTGCAGAATCTAAGTCCTAAGTCTAAAACTTTTTAGGGTAAAATTTTAGTCTAACCTTAAGAAAAATGACCCTAAAATAAAAATAAAAATTTATACAAAAAACCCACTTAAGTAATAGTTTAGTCTTCATAAAATTCTTGGGGTAAATGAAGAGAGTAAGAATTTAATTAAAAATAGTGGATTTAAAAATTTCAAAGAAGAAATTATTCATTAACTTGTGGAAGTACAAAGATATTAAATTAATAATAAAAGGGAAGGATTTAATAACACAACTGCCATTTTGGGATTTAATAAAAAGGGGAAAGAAGGGAATAATAAGAGTTAGTAAACTAAGTAATGGAGGAAACTTAATAATGGAAAGATGAGAACTTATGGTAAAAAGAAAGGTCAACATAGTAATGAATCTGCAATTAAGAACCTGCTAATC
>JASDQU010303059.1:2332-12632 GCA_032191745.1 Picea mariana | reverse complement strand
CCTAGACTTATCTAGGGGCTTTAACTGCTTGGTCCCAGACTAATAATCATCCCATGCCGTATGCATGGGTACCCTGGACTTTTCCAGTGGCCCTAGGCTTATCTAGGGGCTTTAACTGCTTGGTCCCAGACCAAGAACCCCAGTCGTATACTGGGGGCCCTCGCAAGGGTTTTTGCCATGGCACTGATTGTTTGGCCCCAGACCAAGTACCCCAGGAGTGCACTGGGGGCCCCAGACTTATCTAGGGTCTTAGCCATCCTCCAGGAGAATGGCTCTCGCAGCTGCTTATAAATTTAACAATAATAAAATATACTAGCTAGAAATAAAAACAGCGGAAGCAAAATATGGAAACCAAACTTCAGACATGCACTCAAAAATTTTGCCCTTCAAATCCACTTTTCATTAATAATGACTCCAAGCTTACAAGGGCTCCCTTATTGGGAAAATGGCCCACCGAGGAAAAATACAAATTACAACAAACTTGGCAATTCCGGCCTTGAAGAAACCCTTTGCTCGATCTGCCTGTTGGACACTCGGATTTGCAAGATCTTCCTGCTGCTCCTCAGATCTGCAAGATCTTCCTGCTGGTACCTCAGATCTGCTAGATCTTCCTGTTGGCACCTCAGATCTGCATTAGATCTATCCATTGGTACCTTAGATCTGCACTAGATGTGTCCGCTGGTACCTTAGATCTGCTCCCCATAAATCTGTCTTTCGATTTTTGGCTGTTGGGTTTTCTTCTCCTTGTTGCGCTACCGACACTTTCCTCCTTTGGACTTGATCTCTAGATGAAAGTCCTTCTTCACCCTTGTTGAGATCCCCCTTGAGTCACATTGCTTTGTGACTCAAGCACTTGAGCAAAAGTCCTTCTTTTCTCTTCTATCCTTGATCCCCTTGAGTCACAGTCCTTCATGACTGAAGCACTCAAGCAAAATTCCTTCTTTTGTCCTAAGTGGATGTTTTTCTCCTTCACCTAGCCTTGCTTTCATAATCTTGAGTTATGACCGAATCAAACATAACCCTAATATCCAAAGTGATTAACAGTGGAGATTAGATCTCACCTCACTTGAGATCAATCGCTAAGATTCATTTAATTCACTAATGATAATAACCTTAGTGTTTCATTAAATTAAACTCACTTTAATTATAAAAAGCACTTTACTTTAATAATTCCTTTAATTAAAGTAAATTACCAAGGTTGAAGGCTTTGGACGACTTCCACACTTAGATGTGCGCGGAAGTACCTTTCCGATGCTACAAACATCAACAGGGTACTTAGGAGTTAGTCAATTAATGCACACGATCATCTTCTTTGAGTAAGGCCTATTAGGTAGTTAGTGGATAGTTATTTAATGTAAAAGAGCCCTCTTTATCAAATAAGGCCCACTAGGTAGTTGGTAGTAATTAGTGATGGGACCACGAGTAGTTAGGGTTTTTCTATTGAGAATCTATTTAAAGAGCGAGGAGGCTATGGAATGTGTTTGTCGAGTATTGTTGTAATTGGAGCTTTGCTCAATGAGAGGTCGCCCTACCTTAAGAGGCAAGTGAACATTGTTTTCTTTCTATGATAATCATTAATACAAGGGTATATTTCACATATTTCATCTTATTTGTCTCTTGTATCTACTTTTCTACATTTATATTCTTTGAATATCTTGTTTGTGATTCAAATCTAAGGGTTAAGGATCACTACAAAGATATGGATATACCCTATGACCTTTTTCCAGCCTTCTTCCAATCATCTTTTCAATGATTCCCCTTTCACCTCTTTACCCATAAATTGCCTTGTTAATGCTCCTTCCATTAATCCTTCCACCTTCTCTATTCCTACATCCTTCCCCACAACCATTTTAGCCCTATCTTCTTGATCCAGATTCCGGATACATATGCTTTCTTCTCTTCTGCAAGAGCTTATTTCCTTTGCTCTTCTTTGAGTCATTTGGATCTCGTGGCTCCTTACCTTTCTTTATGGACTGAACTAGGTTCGGGCCACTACCATGAGCACACGGAGTCTTAGGATAGTTTTGAAAGCCATAGGCTAGCTCTAAAAATTCTCCAAAATAACCTCAAGACTCTTGTTGCTATCTTGCTTAACCTCCCAACCGAATTCCTTTCGTGACTCCTCCGTCCTAATCTGGAAACTTGAATGAGCTTTTACATTTTTGTCAAACTTTTCTTACATCACTTGTCCTTTCAGATCTGCATGGGGCTCCCTCTTTTGGCCACCTAGGTCTAAGACTTTGGGTTCTTGGAGCTCGGACCCTGATGTCATATCATCCTTAAACGTCTATGCATTCTGCCATATTTCCAACATCTCTTCCCTCCACTTGAATATGGAACGAGGACTTGGGATCCCATCCTCCCCAAAGTCCACTTCATCTAAACCTAGATACATTGCCTAGGTGGAAACAAGCAGAAAATCCTAATGATGCCCTAGACTTCATATTTCCTATTCCTATTCCTCCTCTTGCCTCCAAATATCCCCGAGAGGTCCTCATCAAAGAAAGTCTAATTATGCAAGTTAGGAAGACATCTCCTTACAAGGTCCTCAAAAACCAAATTTCCATATAAAAGAAATTATGTTTAAAGTATTTTGTCTGTTTTAACTTTTATGTCTGATGAAAAAGAAGTATAGGTATATTATTATTAATAATAATAATCTATTTTTAAGGTCACGGCCAAGCCACACCAAATTGGTGTATGAGATCCCGAATTTTGATGTATGTTTTAAAAGCATGCTAATAAACCAGCTATTTTTTGAAGTACTCTCTAGAACCTGATGTCTAGGATAAAGAAAACGATATACTTTTATAATTTTGCATCCTCTCATTTATCTTGAATTTTTGTTTTGTGATCTTTTTTTCAAAATATTCAAGTGATGCTTCACACAAGATAGATTGGGCAATATTTTAAGTGATGCTTTATAGAAGCTAAATTGGATGATTGTCGATGTTCTGTTGGATTTTAAGCTTGAATTTTAATGATTTTAGTTGTGACAAGTTTTGCATCCTGATTTTCATATTAAAGGGTCATTCATTCCCCGTGGAGAGACCTTTCTATATGTTTGAACTTTGTATGTCTTTTACCAGAAGGTTCTTTTATTTGTTGCCTAATGTCAGGGATCTTTACTTCCAAATAAATTTTAGTTTCCTGAGGGACTAGTTATATAAGCACTCCCTTGTCATATACTTGCATTCCTTCTCAATGTTAATTTTTGGTTTCATGGTTATGTTACATTGCTGCTTTTTGTTCAGTTTTCATTTCTTTGTTCCTTATTTGGCTTATTTTTGTGCACATGTAAAACTATTATTAACTCTTTGTTAAACAAGCAGGTGTGGGATGCAACGGGAGCGGATCCAAAGTTGCTTGTGTTTTTAAAATCTTATCGCAACACTGTTCCTGTTCCTCGACATTGGTGTCAAAAACGAAAATTCTTGCAGGTTTGTGCCTCTACCAAACTTGGAGATGTGACATGCATGACTGAGGATTGCATGATGAAGGAAGAGGGCAAATAGAAGGGTGAGAAAATGTAAGGTGCATTAGGTGTCACCCCTCTTATTTGTATACATGGTTCTTGCAGGGGGCGGTTCATCCACAATTGTATCGATGGAGTACTGGTATGTAGGTGGATACAGCAGGAGAGCCCTGGCATAGGTTCCCTTTGATGTACAACTAGATTGAGTGGGCATTAGAGAACTATTGTTATGTTTTCAGTGGATGCTAGATGTTCTAATTGGATCATACATGTCTTAGTTTGAGATGATATGCACTTTAGATCACTAGCTAGTTTGATGTGAATTATTGAATGTATATTTAGGATAAATTCCATCAGTTTCTGTCACGTCATAAATTGTTTGCAATGCTTAATACTCTGACTGAAGCTATTGCTTTTGACAATGCAGAGCTTATCGGCTGTTTCAACCCCTTCAATTCTAATCTAGTTTGTTGTTTGGCCAGTTTAAACAGCTAGGAAATCATTGTAGATGTCATCCGTTTTGGTAAGAAACAGGACTGAATATTGTATTGGTGATTAGGGATCACTGAATCTTTCCTTGACTTTTTGCAGGGAAAACGTGGAATTGAGAAACAGCTTTTCCAGCTTCCAGACTTCATTGCTGCAACTGGTATTGAAAAAATAAGACAGGTAAAATGATGCTTCTGGAAAATGATTTACTAGAGTGGTATTCCTTTTCTCAGTTTTATGTGTTTTCTTGTGTAGGAGAATAATTTGATCTTCTTTAATTTGCTATTTGCCTAGTCTTATGTTTTTCTTGAGTTAAAATTCAGGCCTACATCGAGAAAGAGGATAGTAAGAAGTTGAAGCAGAAGCAGAGAGAACGGATGCAACCAAAGATGGGCAAAATGGACATTGATTATCAGGTTGGTAGGTCTTTTGCATGTGTTTTGGACATATACGTCTGCTATTGTTGGACATATATGAGTACAATTTCTTTGTTGGGAACATTATCCTTTTTGAAATACCCATCATTTATGCTCTGTTGTTTGTTGTTGGAGAAATATTTTGATGAAGGAATCATACATTTTGCTATTTAATTTACCTCTGCCTATCATTTGACACTTGGAATATTGCTATGTTTCTTCTTCTACTATGTTTTTAGCTGGATGTATATTTTGACTACAGAACCTGAATCATACACTGCAATTTATTTATTTTTGTCCTGATTTTCATTTTTAGGTTCTGCATGATGCATTTTTTAAGTACCAAACAAAGCCTAAGCTGACAACTCATGGTGATCTTTATCACGAAGGCAAAGAGTTTGAGGTAATATCTTGTGAAACTTCTTCATCTGGTAGATAAATGTCATTCTATCACTATTGTATCACTAATATGAGTTAACTCAACAGGTGAAGCTGCGGGAGATGAAGCCTGGGCTTTTATCACATGAATTGAAAGAGGCTCTTGGTATGCCTGAAGGTGCACCACCTCCCTGGCTCATTAATATGCAGGTTTGTATAAGCAATCTTCTATGCTTCACAAGACATTTAACTGGATGTTTTTGTTTTCTAGTCACGATAACAAATCTTTATTTTACAGAGATATGGACCTCCACCTTCGTATCCACAACTGAAGATAGCAGGTTTGAATGCTCCAATTCCACCTGGGGCTAGTTTTGGCTATCATCCTGGAGGATGGGGAAAACCTCCTGTGGATGAAGTGAGTTATTTTATGTGTTGCATGGTTGGCGACAGAGTCATATCTTTATATGAACATACACTGATAATGTTTCATGTTTGTATTTACATATATTGACTATGCTGGATTTCTTGTTGCAGTATGGTCGCCCTCTTTATGGAGATGTTTTTGGTGTACAACAACTAGAGCCTGTTACTTATGAGGTACATCCAAGATTTTGTTAAACATAAATTATGTACTTTATTGTGGCAGAATTATCAGTGGTAATGTTTATATGGCTTACAACTGAGTTTTCCAGCACAGGCTAACCACATTCTTTACGTTTCAGGAGGAACCTGTTGACAGGAGCAAACATTGGGGGGACCTTGAGGAAGAAGAGGAAGAGGAAGAGGAGGAGGAAGAAGAAATGGATGAAGAGGAGCTTGAGGATGGCATTGAGTCGGTTGACAGCCTTTCCAGGTTATCACAAACTTTCATTTTCTTTCTTGGCTAAATGAGTTTAGTCAATAATTTAGGCCGGTCTTGTGTATAATGGATGCTTATTATGCTTTTTTAGTAAGTGGACATGTATTTTTGTGCAGTACTCCTACTGGGGTTGAAACACCTGATGTCATTGACCTTCGAAAACAACAACGGAAGGAACCTGAGAAACCTTTGTATCAAGTGAGTAAAATGGGTCTATCTTCATCAATAATTTTTTCTTTGCATTTGTCAGCATCAGCTTCTTATATTTTAATGTCTTTCATGCTTAAACAATTCAATTCTGTTATAAATTGGTTAGATTTATATGCAGATGCCTAGTGTTGGAATAACTTTAGTAGGGCTATCTTTCTTTTCCTATCATGCTTCAACTTTTCAATTGGGATAGATTTATGTACAGATGCCTTAACTGTCTTCTTTTCAGGTTCTTGAAGAAAAGGAAGAGCGTATTGCACCAGGAACTCTGCTTGGAACTACTCATACGTATGGACTAATCAACCATTTGAAATTTTTCTGCTGAATTTAAGTTTTTAAAACAGAATTTTCATTATCTGTAATGGTTGAACTGTTTATTCTGGATAAGGTTTTATGTTATCTTGTTAATAAGCTCACCTGTATTTTTTATGGAAACAGATATGTGCTTGGTGCAACGGATAAAATGGGGGCTAAACGGGTACATTTCTGTTTTTTTGTTTTGGGGAATCTTTGCCTCTGTTTTCTTTGTAAGGTCTGATTCAGGTTCCCAAATGCTTATATATTCTGATGCTGTTTACAGGTTGATCTTCTTCGTGGTCAAAAATCTGACAAAGTTGACATCACACTTCGACCAGAAGAACTGGAAGCCCTTGATGATGTTACTCTAGCTGCCAAGTAAGACTTCTGGCGTGAATATTGAATTATTTACTCCTGAATTCATTTGGTGGTCTGTTGTTTTATTTTGAACTCTTTAATTTATTAAGAATTGGTTTTGTAGTCGTTTCTTTGGCACATTTAGTTTCCTCTTAATCATTATTGCTCAAAAACCTAATTTATCTGTAATTAATAGGTATGAGGAAGCCAGAGAGGAAGAGAAAATTCGAAATCAACGAGAGGACTTCAGTGACATGGTGGCAGAGGTGCATATCTATCTCTTCACTCTTTTTATTCTTTGGGAACCATGATTGAATCAAAACCCCTACAAAGCTTCAATTTACTTTTTGCCCCATGAAATAATGTGATTTTGCAGGTTGAAAAGAAGAGAAAACGGAAGATGCAAGAAAAGGAGGGCAAGTCCAAGAAACAGAAGGATTTCAAATTTTAAGAAATGTCAAGGTTCTTTACTCGTCATTGTTGGGGTCTAGATTTTTGACCCTTTGCTTCATCCAGAATGACCCATTGTCAATTTTATGGATGGTTGTTCTCTTGTACAAGCTTCAATGATCATGGATACTAATGTTTATCAAGTGTTGAGCTTGTTTGCTATCAGCTCTGACAGAAACCATATGTGGAAGGTGATGTTATGAACACACTTTAAGAATTAAAAAAACTCGGCTTTTACTTCAGAATTAACCAGAGATGCAAAATCACTGTCTTTCACTAAGATGTGTATATGATGAAGTTAATATCAGTGTTTCCATTGGCAATGCTTGTGGTTCTTATGCAGTTGCGTTCTAGATTAATTTTGTTTGCTTCTTTATATGATTCCCGTTGTGTGTCTTGTTTGTCCTGCATTAGTTCCCATTTTGCATTATATCAGAGTCCGTGCTTGTTGTTCGCATATATAAATTTAATATGTCGAATGTTTGTGCTAGTTGTGGTGGATTAGTTCAGAGTCTACTCCTATGTGGTTGCTAGACTTAAGGTGAAAATTCTGGTTTCAAGTTTCTTTGTACTTGATTTACTGAAACAGGACATTCAAATGGTATCCAGAGATAGATAGCTTCTAAAAAAGCCTAAAAACAACCTCAAAAGTAGGTAATCTAGCTGTTATTTTGTCAAAGCAGGTACTATTTTTGCTGCTGTATTTACTTGGGGTGACTTTGAAATCCTTCTAGCTYCAGGAAAATCAGCCATTGTTTGATGTTATGTTGTTGTGCATTTTAGCATTTGGAGTCCTGACTGGGTACCAGTTTTCTTTCACTGAAACAGGACATCCAAACTGGTATCCAGAGATAGGTTGCTCCTAAAAAAATCCTAAAAACAGGTTCAAAGGCAGATAATCTAGCTGTGAAATTGTTGAAGCAGGTGCTATTTGTATTGCTGCTGTGTTGACTTGGGGTGAATTTGAAACCCTTCTAGCTCTAGAAAATTAGCCATTGTTTGAAGTCACTTTGTTGTGCATTTTAGCATTTGGTGCCCTGACTGGGTACCTTTGAAACCCCTCTGGCTGCATTTAGCATTGGTGTCTTTACTGGGTGCCTTTGAAACCCCTCTAGATCTGAAACCATAAACCATTGTTTGAAGTTTCTTTGTTGCACATTTTAGCATTTTAGCGTTTGGTGTCTCGACTGGGTACCTTTGAAACCCCTCTAGCTGCATTTTGCATTTGGTGTCTTTCACTGTGCGCCTTTGAAACCCCTCTAGATCCGAACCATAAACCATTGTTTGAAGTTTCTTTGTTACACAATTTAGAAATCAGCATGTTTAGTCTTGACATACTAGATTTTAGTGCCATACATACGCTTGTTACTTGTCTATGAAACTGGGTTGTTCCCTATCTTCAACATGGTCGGGGAGTTTCAAGTTTGGCTATGTTGTTCAAGGTAGTTTGGAAGAATGGCACTACGCTGATTGAGTCTCGTGAGCATATAATTTGCCAGCTTATATTTGAATTTGCTTTATCGAATCATTGCAATAACTTGCATATTCTTTAGTGGATTAAATTTGTAAATTCTGATTTTATTAAAAAAATTGAATGATTCTCCTCCATTGCATGACAACGGCATGTGGAAGATATGGTACAGTAAAAATTTATGTGGGATCTCAATTTGATTGTTTAGGGGGTGGGGTGTTGTTGTGATGATCAATTGATTATTGGTGTAGAGTAAGTCATCAGTGCATCACCTCTTGGGTTTGCACTCGGTAAATAATTTCCTGGGTAGGCCACCCATCCCAAAACTATGGAGTTTTCCCTCATATAGTCAAGCCCACTTAGCTTGTTATACTTCATTTGTTAAGGTATAAAACCTTACCAAGTATAGCAAAAAAATGGGGTGCTCTTGAAAAAACACGGTCTTAGAATATGCAACCAAGTAAGTTTGTAAATACATAGTAATTGCATAAAATATTGCATAATCATACCAAATGATATCTCCCTTTAGGCCAAGGACCCCCTTTAATGACTGTAAATTTTCAGACCCCAACCCAGTGTCAGTGTCGCTAATTTTTCAACCAATGTTTAATGCCCAAACCCAGTTTTATCATAGCGAATAAAACTCGGCAGAAAAAATAATTCCAGAACTGAAACATGAGGATTCTGAACATCGTTTATAATGCAGAAATAAAATATCAGCAACATATAAAACTCAGAAAATTATTGACAGAGAGATTTTCGGTCTAACGATGACCCTAGAAAAACCCACAAGGGGAAAACCAGTGAGAGCATTTTATTAATTATGGGCTTTTGAGAAATTCTTTTACAGCATATTCATCTTCAGAAATTTCACAAACTTATCTGTACAGTCCGGGAAATTGCTCCTCGATTTCTGAACCAGAAATCCGTACCACAATACGGCTGTACCAACAATAAATGTTGTACGAATTGTCCTCGTTTTGCGTGCCAAACTTCTGTTGCAACTGTACGAAAAAACCCAGATGTGCAATGCCTTGAAAAACATGTCAAACACCTTGAAAAACGTGCCCATAATTTATGACAGTACAACCCTCGATTTATGTGCAGGTCCATACGGATTGTATGTACTTTTTTCACTCGAAAAATGTGCCCAACACCTTAATTTCTGTGCCTGAAATATCTGTATGACAACCTTGGAATGCGTGCCAATACTCCCATAAATTTGTGTTGCTGTTTTCCTCGAAAACTGTGTAATTAAATGCTGTATGGCCCCTCAAATCCGTACTATATGAACTGTTCTTTATGCTGTCTGCTACCTCGTAATTTGTGCCTGCTAGTTGCCTTGGGATGTGTGCCTCTTCTGCAAATGCTGCCTCTTCTCAAAAGCTCGACCTCTCTCATTCTCTTGCTCTCCAAAAATTGAATGAACAACCCAACAATGGGTGCGCCCTCCAACCCTAATCGACCTCATGAGGTAGGTGAGGAGTTTCTTAATTTAATGGCTGAGATTAGATTAGATGAGTGGTTGATATTGAGTGTCTCTTCAGTCACCCTCATTAAAGTCATATAGTCACCTTTTAATTTGCATCTCACAAATTAAATGACTAGGGCCCACATTAGGCAATTTCTCACCCCTTAGGCGCCTAGGGATGAGAAACACTTGCCTAGGTACTTTTTAATTAAAATTTTAACACTCCCTCTTACCGATGAAAGTGTTACTCACCACTCCAAGCTTGTCCCTGAAAAATACAAACTTGGCTCTGCCCAATGCCTTGGTGAGTATGTCTGCAACCTGCTCCTCTGTAGATATGTACTATAGCTCCACAACTCTTCTCTGAACATAGTCACAGATGAAGTGATAACGAATCTCGATATGCTTAGACCGGTCATGAAAA
>JASDQU010303058.1:0-13764 GCA_032191745.1 Picea mariana | reverse complement strand
AATCAGCAGGATCCTCTCTACTGGCCTCTTAATCCCGACTCGTATTGGCAGATTGAAGAATGCTGGAATGACTAGGGTTTTCTTTCTAGGTATGTCTAGGGTTTTATTTGTAGATAAGATGAAATATCTGATGCAGCTGAATGTGATTTTCAATGTAAACGATGAACTTGAAGACAACAGCAATCAGCAGGATTCTCTCTACTGGCCTCTCAATCCCGACTCTTATTGGGAGCTTGAAGGATGCTTGGACGACTAGGGTTTTATTTGTAAATAAGAGTGTAAATTTAATATCTTTCTGGTCACTATGAAGGTCGATAGCAGGGTGGAATGTTCATATGTGAAAAATCATGTTCATCGTTCATAAATTGATAATAAATTGATAGTTATAGTATTTAACATAGAGAAATAAGTGTCATACCATGCTGCTAGAAAATTGTTTGAGAAATAATTATTATCTAATTTTGCTGCAAACTTTCTAGGAAATTCTCGGCAACAACTATACCTAAGGTTGAAAATTTGAAAAATATTGCAATGTAGTTTGGAAATTCCATTTTAAATGCCATAGATATGAATTGTTATAAACAAATATGGTGATATCGAAGTAATTAGATAGTATATTTTCATCTTTTAATGTTTCTTTGAATTACTCAAATTGTTAACAAAATACAGTTTAAGTGGGTCTAATGGTTAAGAATATGTGTTTCTTCTTAAGAGGACATAAGTTTAAATTCAGAGGGGGTAGGGTATGTATACTTCCGTAGACTTTACCAGTGAAATTGCTAGGCAAAAAAGTTCCCTTGTCCCACAAACGAGATCCCATAGACCAAATTAATGTAACTTAACCGTGACGTTAAAAAATAAATTAATATTCTTATTATTATACCCATATCCACTAATAATTATGACATTATGTTTAAAAATACTTAAAAACCCAAAATGGTGGCACACCACAAAATAGAATAATAGGATAACACCAACACTCCACGTGTCAATCGTAGATTTGTAATAACGTGACCTTCTATGCCATATAGTATGGACTACTAACTATTTCCAAAAAGTGATCCCCTTCAATATAGAGTAAAGAGATTATAATATTATATTGTTAGAATGAGAAGCACCAATGATTTACAACTAGAAAATGATTGAGTTCTTTCCTTTCATAAGAAGAAATAATAGATATGGTCAATGTTATTTCCAAAAAGTGATCCCTATAGAGAGTAAAGAGATTATAATATTATATTGTTAGAATGAGAAGCACCAATGGTTTACAACTAGAAAATGATTGAGTTGAGTTCTTTCCTTTCATAAGAAGAAATAATAGATATTGTCAATGTTAAAAATTTAAAAAATTTAAAAATTGATGGTTCAAATAATTTTACAATATAACTAAATAAGAAATCATTCTTCTAACTTTCAATAAAGTGAATTTATAAGAATCCTTGTAAAATTATGCCTCACTCCCACAGCAATCTATACTAGATATCTGCTTAAAATTTTATTAGAAATATGGAGTATTGACTAACCAAGTTTGAAGAATACAAATAATCCAAAATCAATAAGTGGTGAATTCTTTGACATTATGTCTAAGTATACTTATACACCCAAAATGGTGGCATGCCACACAATAAAATATACAGGATAACACCAGCACTCCACATTTCAATATCAAGTCTGTAATAACACTTCAAAACCTCTAGTTCCATACCAACTATTTCAAGAAAGCGACTTGTGCATGAATTCAAAGTCGTTCATTGTTCATTCTTACGAGTTCACTCGTGCTCCATGGTTATACCTTGGGCCATTGTTTTTTTTTTAAGTTTAAATGGTATTTAAACGACAAATAGCATTCACATATAGAAATTGTGTTTAAAACCTTGAAGTGTTAGTGTACCCAAATTGAAACCATGAACTTACTTATTCATATTGTTATTTCCAATTTTTTATATTCATAGTTCCAACATGGACATGCTATCACTTCAAAGTGTCCAACAAAATTTGTGTGTGTGTTTAATTTTTAGCGATTTAAATCTTTTATGGGGTATAATTTCAAAATAAGTTTTGATTTCGTAGAGGGCTTTACAAACTTTTCAATTATTTTTGTTTAGAAACTTTTTAATCATCATTAACCCAAATTAATAAATAAAAACTTTACTTATAACTTATCACCATATTCAAGCATAAATCACTAAAAATGAAAAGGTTTTTTTTCCTATCAAACTTCATAAACCTACATTAATCCTTCTAGAGTTATGACTCAAAATTTATTCATCATGGGAAAATCCCTATATGTCAATTCAATAACCGAGATAAAACCAAGTGACAAAGCACCTATAGTTCAATCATTCGAATCAATTGTATTAAATATGGAACATTGAGTGAATGATGACAATAGTAACCACTATAGAGGTGTTGGTGTCAGATTTCTTCGTTAAACTAGCATGCATTTGATTAAACAACTTCATTTGTTTTTTATTCATTCATATGCAAATGGTAGTCATGTATAGTGACTTAAAAAATAAGATTCCAACAAGCTAATTATAAATGGACATATGGTGGGAGGAATATTGGATTAAAATTTAGGGTGATTATTATATATTTTGGAACAATTTTGTGGGTAACTAGTACAACTCAATCTAAGTGTGAACAATAGGTGAGATAGGATTAATAGGCTAGAGTGCACAAAAATTAAAGAAGATGTTGTTTGCTCGTGTTCTATAATTGATGGTCATTTGAGTTGCCCCCATCTCAAATGAAGAAGTAACCTCTCCACAAAATTTTAACACATTCATATTACTTGTAAACATTCAATGACAATGCTTTAATACCTCGAGTCTGAATTGATATTAAGCTCCCTGGAAACTAAAATTCATCTAATACCCATGCAATTATTAGATGATTTTCCTCCAATTAAATAGAATTAATACCCTTAACTCTTCCATGGAAGATAGAATCCGACCAACTTCGACTAATTCTAATGCCAAAAAGCTATGTACAATTTAGATAAGTATTTAGCTTCCTTTTGTTAAGACATCTTCTCATGGTTCATTCTCATTATGTTTAAGCAAGGTTGTGTTTAGATGAAGTTATTGAAAATGATTTGCAAATTTTGGAGTTATGTTTAATATCACCCACAATTAACATATGATGTTTACTGTAGTAAATCTTAAAAAAACATGTTAAAACAAAATCAAAACATGGGGAAAGTCTCAAATGGATTAGGTTAATCATTGATATAATTATAGGTAAAAAATCAACATTTAATGTTGTAAACAAACTTTTTCATTGACATTGTTGGAGAAAATCAATGAGTCATGTGTCATCTAGTTAGTTTCTCAAAGTTAGAATGTGAACAGAGACGACGAACCTAACCAAACAAAAAGAGATTGCATGTTGTGGAATAGTCCATTTAGTTTAGTGGCCTTGGGGTCCATAGTAGTTAATTTTAATCCTTTATCTATAAGAATAGAGAAAGTGTCAAGTCAAAATATGACTGCTTTGTATATAGACTTTTGGACACTGAGTCTTTATTCAATATATGCCTTGCTTATCACATAAAAACATTAGGAAATGTTGGTGGTAGACATGTTCTTGGACATTTTCTAAGCTACTAAAAATATGCATACACTATATTCTAATTATAGAATGAAATATATGTAAGAAGTTGACATGTTAAGAAGTATTTTGGGGGAATAAGCTATATTGTAAGTTTGATTGGGAAACTTCTCAATTGAATGAAAACATGGAGTTGAATTTTTGTGAAGGAAAGTGTAATTGTGGGTAGAAAATTTAAAAAATTTAGAAAGTTTCTTCCTAAACATGAAATGAACATGAAGTTTAAAAAATTGGAGATCGTCTAAATTTAAACATTTGAAAATTTACAAATGTCTTAAAAAGTTTCTTCCCAAACATTAAATTAATATGAAGTGTAAAAAATTGGAGATCAACTAAATTTAAACATTTACTGAGTGACTGAGTTCGACCTTCAATATTCTCTGTAGTTGTGTGTTGTGATTCTATTTGTCCTAAGATTTATGTTATTATCGAATCGACTAGTGATCCTTCACAAGGTTGGTCGACCGAGATCTCAAATGTACATGTTGTCACTCTATTATTACAAGTGTTATAGTAGATATCAAAATTTGTTTGGACATGAGTTACCATGTCATAGTTTCCACAAATCTCAAAAAAGACACCTTGTGCACATGGCTCGTAGTCTACTCCTTTCCCTCTCGTCCTACACCATCCTCGTACCAAGATTGATAATCTACATATCCTCCACTTTAACTCTCATTTCCTTACATAAAACTCCCTCCTTCTGATTTTCATCTTGATCAGATCTTCCACCTACGAAGCTTTGTGCTGAGAAAGAAAGATCAAATCTAAAAAAAAGAGGTCAGACCTACAAGAAAGAGGTTGATACTGAAGAAAAGAAGTGAGATCTAAACACTTTATGCTCTAAGAAAAGTAAGAGTGAAAATTTCTGAAAGAAAGAGGTCAGATCTGCAGAAAAGAGGTAAGATCTATAAGTTTTGTGCTCTAATAAAAGTAAAAATAATCGAAAATTTTTAGATCTGAAAGCTTTGGGCTCTATATAGGTAAGATAAGTGAAATTTTTTTTTTCTAAAGCATGGATCTAGGTATGCTTGATAGATGTTGTCCTAGCTTCCAAACTAGGGCATTAATCAATGAAAAAAAGTTTGATATGAATAGATTTGATAAGTATAGTGAAAGATATGTTATAACTATGCATAGAAAGAATTTTTGGACTAACCAGTGGATGCAGGATCCTAGAAATAGTTTTTTGTAGGCTAGCTACCACGATCCTGCTGCGCAATACATAAGAAGTTGGGGAACATTTAAACGAAAGAGAGTGTTAACCCTCTCTTACAATTGCAGAAGATCGGGACATATTGCTAAGGAATGCCCTGGTGGAAGACCTAGTTGTCTCTGTTGCAAAGCCTCAGACCATGAAGTGTTGGATTGTCCTAAAATGATTGCTAAGCTTGAAAGAATGAATCTGAATGAAAAAAAACCCTAAGGCAAATCTGAAAATAGTAGAAACTCAGAAAGAATCAGAAAAGGTATTGCTACAGATGAAAGACACCTTGAATGATCACTGACATGTTAGGATATCCGAGATCTTCAAAGAAAAGGAGCAATTCGAAGCAAGAATAGGGGACTTTGACATTGACTGTATTCTTGATGAAGAAACACAAGTGAACATTATGCCAGAAAGAACTTGGGCATCTATAGGAAAGCCTATCGTGATCCCTTCCCTAGGAGGGACAAGTTTATTTAGAGGAAAGCTAGTAAACCTATGTGGAAGGCTCGCCCGAATACCTATGACTGTCAATGGAACTTTGATAGAGGAAGACTTTGAGATTATTAAGTTTGTTGAAGACAGCGCCCCATTTACCATGCTCATAGGAAAACCTTGGATTGATAGAGAAAAAGCCAGACAAAAAGAAGAAGAAGAAGTTTTGGAACAAAAGAATCAAGAGCTACAAGACTTTATGACCAGAAGTATCGCGCACTTGATTGAAGAACAGAAGAGCAGAATGTAGATATTTAATACTAGAAACTCCAATGTCGGGGCTAAGAGAACACTCAAGGATCTGCAGAAGATTGAGTTACCTATTTTTGATACAGAAGAAGTATTATCAAGGAACCTTGGGAAAGACTTTCAACAATGCGAAGTAACTAAGACCACAGAAGATAAGAATGAAAATGATAAAAGCATTACTGAGATGAAGCTCACGGGGAAGAAGGCTAGACAGTTAAGAAAGAAAAGGGCTAATACTGTAAGGCTATAAGAAGTTCTAGAGGATACTTCGCGGACAGAAAAATTGCAGAATTGGAACTTCACCAAGATATCAGAACAACGACTTAGATTACTTCGCCATGACGAAGCAATATAGCCATTGGAACCAGTATATCCGTTCGACTTTCACTCTGAACAGGAAGAAAAGCAATAAAGGTTCATCATCCAACCATTGAAACATGCCATAACATATAGAACGAAGTTAATGAAGGCCCCATATCTATTGCAAGCAGACCGTTACTAAGTTTCCCTACTTGGTCCAGCGCACCACGCACCGAGAATACTTTTTGCTAAGTGAGAATTTGAGCCTAAAACTTGAGATTAACTCACCCAGAGATCATTTCCTTGTTCCCATACTATTCACTGTAGTCTCTGAATTCCTTTCGCACCCGAGCTAACTGACCCAAGTTTGTATGTCGGACGAGCTCAACGCTACTGAGAAAATCGTTGAAGAAGTTCTAATTGACTTAATGACTGAGAGAGTCATGTCAGAGAGAGGAATGTCTATAGGAGTACAGGCATCATCCTCGGGAGCATTGCCAGCTTCCCCCTCCACTGCTCGCATAGGACCATCCTGACTGCCTTCGAAGAGACGATCTAAGCTCAGAAACGACTTCGCCACTGTAAAGATGATCCCAAGTAACTTGCCTAAGTATATCCCACCACTAAGAGGAACAGTGAATTGAGACACTATACCCAGATACTTTGATTATGCTGTGGTCACTGTGTACCTCCCGAAAGGGGTGCGCGCAATTCATGCTAACCAAGATAAGCTCACAACGCTAAAATTTAGTGATTTTAACCTTGGATATCACAAGGTTTACAGTATGCTAGCCCCACACAAGTACTTAACTATCACAAAAGGGAGGAACCCAAAGATTGTCCCTTGGAAATGGACCCACAACCTTGCGTAGACAACCCTCCTTAATGTAATGAAGATTCCACATTTCGGGAGGCATTAGTCAGATTGTTGTTGTCCTGCTACCATAGAGGATACCTATGGTTGGACCGCTGCATCACTTTGGATCCGTTTATGATCAATCGGATCATAGGGCTAAGCATGCAGGGCCCTGACCCGCAAGAGTTTTACCTTGGAAAGATCGCAGATCGTGCTCTTGCCCAACGAATAAAAGACACATATGGCGATATAGAGAAGGGAACACGAGGTTGCAAGGTAGCCTCCATTGAGAATGCACCAGTGCACTTTGGTTTCCAGCTGATCGCAGAGAAGTTATTCTGCAAAAACAAACCCACATAGGTGACCGGATTTGTAGTTGACCTCGCAGGGAAGTGCGCAGAGGGACTACAAATGAACTGGGCAAAGTACCTTATAAATCAACTAGAGCTTGACTGTAGAAAAGCGCAAGACCAAGGGTATGAGTTCCACTTTAGTTGATTACTCATATTCATTGCTTTCATTGCATGGGAACTGCCAGAGGGAGCCACTTTTCTGGAGATCGAACCTTTTGAACCATTAGTTGCGAAGTTCTGTACGTTTTGGTACTCCATCGACATGAACAAGCAGTGGCAATCCAATTTCGTCTTCCACGCTTATTACAATCAATTGAAGAATGTAATCCAGTCTACACTACACATCACACCCAACACACTTCATAGGTTTAGACCTTCGATGAAATTCAGCGTAGACTGTCACTTCACCTATATCACAGCACACGCGGATGAGCACAAACAACAACTCCAGTCATTCTATAAATTGACAGAAGAATATTTGGAGCAAATTACCAAGGAATGGTCGGTGGACCTCCTTGTTCCAGCAGACCCCGCAGAGATGTTCGACGTGGATAGCCCTGAAGCTATGTCGGATACACCTAGACCGCGCAAGACTAAGAAGGATGTGGAAGTTCAAGACATCCAGAGCACATCCACGAAGACTACTTTGATATCACCTGTGAAGGGAGGTGATGGTCAAGAAATAGGTGGCACCGAAGTTGAGCAAAACAAATGCGAGGTTACTCCGCCTAGAGAAGAGGAGGATCCCTCCAAGAAAAGGAAGACTACCCCACCAAAGCCCTCGTCCTGGAAGAAATCTAAGGCCATCTGGACTAAGTTTAAGACTACCCTCACACAGGATGACTTCGATTTCTTGATCGTTGTGCTGACTGATGCATCGCTAGAGATTGCAGAAAAGTAAGAAGCAAAGTAGGAGGAGGTATTAAACCGGATCAAGGGTGAACTTCAAGAAGTGCAGCAGGCACTCCAGTCCAACATAGTAGTTTCTACGATGCCCTTGACAATGCAAACACCAGGAATAGTTGATGATCCCACCCAATTATGCCAGATTGTCGAGAAAGTCGAAGCTCATCTTCGACGAGCTCAAGAAGACATAGTGCAAGCCACCCAGTATTTGGCACAAGAACAAAGCGCAAATAGAGAAAAACAAAGGAAGGCAGAATAGGAGCAGCTTGCCTTACAAGCGAAGTGGGAGGAGGAAAAAGAACAGTTATAGTAGAGCAAGGACCAGTTGCTAGCAGAGAAACTTGAAGTACAGGAAAGAGTTCTCAAAGCACTTCGCTTTGTGACGGTCATAGAAGTGAATATGGAAGAACATGTCCCACAACAAGTGGCACAACTGGAAGAAGTAATCCAGCAACTTCAGTAGAGCATCGCAGATCTAGAACTTCGTACTATGCCCGAGACTCCACAAGAAGTAAGAGATTTGAGGGAAGCAACTACTCGTAATGCAGTTGGCTAATTAAAAACCTTGGCTTTGTAATGTAAGCAGTTGAGCGCTAGAAGCACCCAAACTTATGAGAAGCTCACGGAGAACCCTGAATTGCAAACATTAGAAGCGCAGCTCAAAGAAGCAAAGCAACATGCATATGTTCTACAGGCACAGCTAAAGGCCTTGACCCTAATCGAGAGAATGAAGCGATTTCCAGAACAACGCACCACTCAACAATAGGTACACACACTGCAAAGTAAAGTGATGGAAGTCTCCTAATGACTTCATCCACTCCAAGAGAAAGCATGCCACCTTTTCACTGAAGTTGAGAGCCAGGACAAGTTGAGAGCTTGAACAAGTTGTCATCACCACAAAACAGTGCATAGAAGGGCCAGTAAATGACACAGTAATCCAGGAATTTACTGAGCAAGAGGTTGTCACACTGCAGCAGGTCAAAGTAGCTCGAGCCAAGCTCGAAGCATTTGAGGCATAATTGATCAGACCTTAGTGACTCGGGACGAGTCACAGGTGAGTGTTGGGTGCCTGTTGGCCCTTGACCAAGTTTTGAAGAATACTTGGTCATATTTGACCATTTTTTGGATTGTGACAGCTTGCCAAAGATGGAGCACAACGCGAAGCAAAAATTAGGAAAGAAAGACCTATTTTTGGGCCCCTTTTAGGGTTTTGGGTTGATGTAACAGGAAAGGAATGTCGGCCCATGGGTTTACCCATGCTTAGGCCCATTTTGTAATCTATAAATAGATAGGTAATGTAATAAATAGCAGAAGTTGTTTCTTAGTGCACTTGGTGATTGCTTAGTGCAAGTTGGCTAAAGTGATAAGAGTTGGATCTGTGTGATTAAGTATTGTAAGGCTTTGTGCATTTTGTGTAAGACTTGCAGAGATGAGTACAAGTCCTTGTGAGAGACTATAGAAGGATTTGTGTTGAAGTGCAAGGAAGAAGGATCTAGTGAGCTACGCAGATCTTTTGTCCTGTGCAAAGTAAGATTCACTGAAGCTCTATGTTGTAACCGCTTGACTGAGATAATATAAAGAAGAAGACTTTGTGGATGTAGCCCCAGGGTGGGGGTGAACCACAGTAACTGTGTGTATTGTGCTCTATGCTATGATCTGATGTGTTTATCTCCTTCTTGACTAAGTATATGTTGTGATTAGATAGATCTAGTTATGACATGTGCTTATGATGTATGAATGAATGTTGGATCTGATATATACGATGCCTAACACTTGATCTGTTGAATCTAATCTATATTTTTGTGGCTAAGTACTGAATCATCTTTAGTCTAAGTATTCATTGCAATGCTCTGTGCTATCTGCGAAGTACCATAAGGGTTAAATATTGATGATTGATCTATGCTAAGTGCCCTGTAAAAGATATAATCACAGATCGGTGTCCCAGCTAAGGTTGCAGACATTTGAGTCCTACAACCACCCCTGCCTCTACCTTGGGTAAGACTTCATCTTCTTCGCAGGTGTTTCTGAAAGGGTCGGTAGTTAGGGTTTTGTTGGTGCGCTCTTGAGCATTGAACCCTGGGTCTGCCCCTGTGCCAACAAAATGTATAATAATTCTTCGTTCAAATCCCACTAACTTCTTTAAAATATAGCATTCCAATGGAATTATGTACATGCCAAGAAGAACTCTCATGGTTTTGTATTTACTACAATTTCAATATGTTAGGTGTCATGGTTGAATGTTGGGTCTATATTCTATGGATAAGAAAGAGTTAAAAACCTTTTTTTTGTACGACTATGTAGCAAATATTTAATTGGTTCCAAGAATGTACACATGCTTGCCCAAAGACAATGACCAAGGGAAATCCACTTTATGGTTCTTTTCTTCTTTGAGAGAGATGATTAGTGCAACTAGCAACTAGATATTAGAATTGATTGTATTAGACTAGAAGTAATATTTTCTTCCTTCTTTTCATTTAATGCACACACAACAACTAATTTGTAGAAACATACATAAATATTAAGATGGTTGGCTAGAATGACAGGTATTCATGATATTATATTAGCAAGAACATCTAAATAAGTTTCTTGAAGATTAGTCTTCTGTAGGTCGTCCACTCCTCTATCATCCTCTAAAGATATTTGTAAATTCTAACCTAGTACAATATCTACTGCAAACACATATTCAATAAAGGAACAGAAAAGATACAATGGAAAATACAAACATTAGATGTTTTTCCCGTGGAAACCCAAACCGGGAAAACCATCATATTCTATATTCATTCATTGTGATACATTGTTTAAAATAAAATATACATATAGGACCAACGAGATCCAAAAACCTAACCCAATGATGTGGATTAGTCCAAAACCCTAATTCCTTAACTGGAAATAGAAAACCATCGGCAAAAACCATGTGCCGAAAAACCACCTAAATACATGACACGTTTCTCGAGGCTCATGTTTCTCAAGGCAAGTCCATATGCACCATCTATGTTACAAGAACATATCGTGGCAGTAAATTGCATCTCACAAAATTTGAGATAATTTTAATGTTTGAACTCTATGTCAAATCTAACCACCATGTTCTTTGTTAAATCTTGATGGATTCTTTTTTAAATCATTGACAATTAATATTTCTTCTCTCTGTACAAGATCGCCCCGCCCTGTGTAAAAGTCGCATATAAAATTTGCTCAAACAACATGACCAGTAACTACTCACTCACTAAAAGCATGAATGAATGACTACATATATAAAGGTTTTTTCTTCAGTTGTTGCCTAAGATCTATGTGATCTGTGCTCGATTGGTTTTTGTCCAAACCCATATCCCTTAGCTTATTTATATATATTTATATTGTTGTATGATTTCATGGATCTGTCGAGTAACCCCAACCTGCATATATGCACAAAATATTAGTTTTTAAAATGTGAAAATGAACAATGTTTCAAATCCCATTGTTGTGGCTCTTCATCGGGATGCAGAAATCAGACTTTAGTTGTGCATGTTAGCAGTGTGTCATACATAGGGATCAACGACACTTCAGCAATGCCAGAAGCAATAAGACTCGCTTGTACTTCAGATCTGTATTTCTAATCTATATTTCTTTCATATCTGTATTTCCATGCAGGAGATTGGTAGTTTTTTGGGCTCTATTTGTTGTTACAAATATAGAGAAACCCTGTGTTGGAGAAGATCACCATTTACAGATTTACAGTGGAGGGATTGTGCCCGTTCTCTATAGAAGAGTCTCATGCACACCTTCTGGAGGTGTTTGTTTTACCATTAATGGCATGAATCCCATCGTGTTGATGTAATCGTGGGAATTTTTTGGTATGGTTGGATCTCATGATGCAAATCAAATCCTTGATAGTGCCTCTTCTGCGCATTTTTGGTGGGCAGTTTTGAACTCGTATTAAATCATTGCAAAACTCTTTCATTCCAAAGCTCGATCTGCAAGCTACGGAGCTTCAAACAATATTTCATGAGGTGCTTTGTTTGCTATGTAAACTCGCCTTTCACCTTTGCGGATCTTCACACAATAGCGCCCTCCTTCACGCCAGCGATAAGATCACTAGACCCTGTTATAGGCATTGAACTCACATCTGTTATAGGATTATGAATTAATATTACATATACACTAACACCACATGCACGAGCAACCCCACAACTCACTCGCATAACTGGAAACACACTGGAAATGAGATCATCAATGAAGCATTCATAGCATTTTTTGAGGTTGAAGACCTATGCACCAGGCAGATAAATAGACCCTAGCTACACATTTGTGAAGAGACTGCTCAATAGTGCACATGAATACATCCACTGCAAATTCATAGAATCCATTCACTTCTCTTATGCACACCTTATATTTGGTATTGTGTTGAATGGTAAAAGACAGATCTATAAGTTTGGTCATTGATGAAAGATAATGATAAATCAGGTGACTTATAATTGTGCATTATTTAAAATAATTTTGGAACTTCAAAGGAATAGTTTTATTAGAGGTTCAAGGGAAACTTCAAAGTCAAAAAAAAAAAATTAGAGAGATTAGGGGCTTGAAAATTGATATATTGATTTTCATTATTTTTACAAAGATCATTTGTTTGTAATTGAGATTCTATTTGCGAGTTGGGAAATACTCATGAAGATTAGATGCATTAGGTTCTTTTGCATCTAAAATTTTATTGTGCTTGTAACATGATCTGTATTGAGACACTAAGACCACTAAAAGCCTTCTATTTGTGTTTGGGCATCGCAAGAAAAATATTCTATAATAAAATCATTTTTTTTTCTCTATGTCCTAGATCTGCCCGAAATTGAATAAGGGGATCTTAGGTACACCTTGTGTTGTGTGTGATGGTGAATATTTTCGTCATGGCTATTCTCTTTGATGTTTAAGATGTTTATTGTCTAGTTTTGACATAAACACAATTGTAATCCATCATTTACTGCAACACACATAATAGAATGCAAGTGCACACAATTGGTGAAATTCAAGCACAATGAAGCACAAGTAATTAAGAAGCAATGAAGTTATCAAATTGGCAATCACATCAACATTGGACACATCAAGCTCATAATCAAGGACTCAAAGCATCATCAAATTTGAATATCAACTCAACTTTGAAATCTACATTTATTGTAAACATGCAAATAGTATTTTTTTTAAGTAATCAAGATCAACTATAATTATTTTGTAAGTGTCAAATCAAATCAAGTTGAATTTCTTTGTAATTGGATGCATTCTCGGATCCCGACACCCAAGATTCATTTTGATTTTGAGTTGAAATTGACAAGGTTGAGTAGTTTAACTCAAATCATTGTAAAACATCACAATTTTTTGGATGCATTTTCAGTGGTAATCAACATCCTAAACTTTCTAGAAACAAGTTCAAGTGAGTGAGTACAAGCGAGCCAGAAGAGAAAGTGAATGAGAGGTTCAAGCGAGCGTGTTCAAATGGATAGAAGTCATGAATTACTAGAGTTTTTGAAAACTCTAATAAACACCATTGAAGACAACATAGTAATCTTGAACAAAGAAACTCTTCAATCAGTGCTAACTTGTTTGCAAGTGAGGGAAGCTAAATTTAGACTTATACAATAACAATCCCATCTATTGAATGATAAGTTGATAGAACCAAAAAGTCAATAGTCGATGAAGTTTTATGAACTAGTTTTTGTTCAAAACAATCCTCTCTATAATGATAATGATAATGATGATAATGATGATCAACAGTTAGTGAAGGAGAACATCAGCAAACCAACTTCAGAAGTAACTTCCAATGA
>JASDQU010303056.1:1751-12776 GCA_032191745.1 Picea mariana | reverse complement strand
TAGGGGTCAACGACATCAAAAATAAATGAGGACTCTTTCTGTGCCGTCCAAGACTACTCAGTAATAAGAGACTGAGAGCCAAGATATTGCCATCTTCCTGGAAACTTGTGATGACGTCAACATGGAAGGGGTGCGACTGCAAGAAGTAAATGGATTCTCAACATCGATTTGATCAAACAGGTATCGAGGGATGAATGGAGGAGGGGATGGATGAAATGGTGACATGCATGACATTCAAGATATATGGGAATCAAGAACTTCCCTTGGTTGGGGGAAAGTGGAATGATGGCAGCAACCGTAAAACATGATTTGGTGTCAGGGGGACGACCAAATATTGGGTTAACTGTGCTGAATGCATGAGACTGCAAAGGAGTGGATGATAGGTCAAAATACGATTTTTTGGGACAAGTGTGTTGGTGATAATTGATATTTGGTCCATGATATGGATATCTTTGTAAAGATGAAAGGGGAATGCTCCAACCAAGGGCGACATGGGTTGCTGTATGCCAAGGAAAAAGATGCCATCGGTTGTGATGGAAAAATTCTACTCTACTTGCTGGAATTTGAAATGTGCTTTGTACAATTACCAAATAAATAAAGAATGATTGGGTTTGAAAGTACATGTACATAAAAGGGTGCCCCAGTGAAGGATGGCTTGGCCTCGTGGGGTGCAAGTAGGGGAATGTAATTGATAAAGGGTGGGGGCCCCATTGGTGGGTTTCTATTCCAGGTAGGTGAATGGAGGATGACATTGCAGATGGAAAATTGATGTGAGATGATATGAAGGGTTAATGATAATGCAGAGGTGCATTTATGTTAAGAACCTGAATAGATCTACAAATATAATCACCACAAATATTGAATACACAATAGATCCACATAGCAATATAGAAGAAACACACTTTATTATATCAAGCCCTTGAGGTAGGGTAACACCATACAATGGATCCTATTATGGAAGAGATCCTCTCCTGTTCACTTGCCTCTTCGAGGGGGCATCCTCCTATTGAGCTACAACCCACAACACAATATTTCTCTTCATCCCATTACATTGCTTGAACCCCTTTATATAGTGCTACCATCACCTAAGAACATTCTAGAGGAGAAATCTTCTAGAAGTAGAATTTTCTAAGAAGTTCTCTTAAATTTATTATATCTAACTACCCATTTATTATATATAACTATCATAGTGGGCCTTATTTAATAATATAGTGGACCTAGTCCACCTTACATTGAATGGCCTCCACTATTATCATTGTGGGCCCTCTAGCCCCCCCAANTGTAAGGTGGACTAGGTCCACCTTACATTGAATGGCCTCCACTATTATCATTGTGGGCCCTCTAGCCCCCCCAACTACCTCTCTAGCTACCGAACATTCCATCCCCCTTATGAAAGCGTTGTCCTCAACGCTTGATGTACAACCATATACTAGGGTCCTATGGATAAGTGTGGACCATAGTGTTGAAGTAGACTAGAGAACCAAGTTCCCATGGATAAGTGTGGACCATAGTGATGCAGTAGAATAGAGAACCAGGGTCCCATTGAGAAATGAAAGCCACCATGTTGAAGTAGTCCAACCGCCATTGTAAACCACGGTCCCATGTCCAATTGCTCATGTGAGCTCCACACGGAAGATATCGACACCCAATAACCAACTGAAAATGATGCTCCCAATATTGACACCTATCATGTGGATCCAAATAAGAATATCCATCCACATAGTGGGAAAGGGTCAAAGTTGAATCTGAAAGGAACAATGCAGGTTGAACATTGGTAATCGTAACTAGCTCCTGATGTGTTACATTGATGTGCTCTACAGAAGGTGGAGTAGAGTCATCAAATAAAATATGGAAGTGGTTGTCATCCCAAAAATGACAACTATCCATATACCAATCATCGCAATCGACCTCAAAATCATACCAAGCATATATTTCTTGATTATATTCATCCCTGATGTCTGCCATAAGAAATCTATCCTGCATGCTATCCAATGGATCTTGAATACTACGAAAAATATCATTGAGGCCGTCTGTGAGGCCATCTACAAAGTCATCCAATGTGTCATACAATTGGGCTTTGAATTCTTCAGTCATCTGTATAATTTCTTTGAGGGTTTGAGAGGAAATAGCCATTGGAAACACCACATAAAATTTACCAAAATAAAGCTCTTAAAATAATTGATTCAATGGCATTGATCTGGTAAAAATATGAGAACGCTATGAAAATTTGTGAACTCTGCATTCCCACCGCCATCACAAAAAAACCCAAAACATAGAACAATAAGTTACGACATAAAATCGTGGTTTTTTCCAGAAAAACCCAGAAAAACTACTGAATTTAAAATGCTCATAACTTCACTTCCCGAACTCCATTTCGGTTGATGTTTTTTTTTAAATTGGGTATTTTTCTGAGATAAATTCAAATACCCAATTGTTTTTTCCAAATTCAGCTCGTAAAGCTTCATATATGAACCTAAAGTGCACCACCCTCTTTTTTTTTTCCCTAGAAAATTTCTGCAAAAAGAGCAAAAATTTCTTCCCTTCTTTGGCCAAGGAAAGTGCTCTGATACCAATTGTTAAGTACCTAAATAGATCTACAAATATAATCACTACAAATACTGAATACACAATAGATCCACAGAGAAAGATATAATAAACACACTTTATTATATCAAACCCTTGAGGTAGGGCAACACCATACAATGGATCCTATTATGGAAGGGATCCTCTCCTGCTCACTTGCCTCTTTGAGAGAGAATCCTCCTATTGAGCTATAGCTCACAATACAATATTTCTCTTCATCCCATTACATTTATTGAACCCCTTTATATAGTGCTACCATCACCTAAGAACATTCTAGAGGATGAATCTTCTAGAAGTAGAACCTTCTAAGAAGTTCTCTTACATTTATTATATCTAACTATAATAGTGAGCCTTATTTAATAATATAGTGGACCTAGTCCACCTTACATTGAATGGCCTCCACTATTATCATTATGAGCCCTCTCCTCCCCGCCCCCCACTACCTCTCTAGCTACCTAACATAACAATTTAATGTAACCAAAAACATGACGTGGGAGTCCATAATGGGGTGGTTAACATGATGATGAGGAAGAAGTATGAGGTTTTTACTTTGGGGTGTAACACTACCAAGAATCCCAAGCCTAGTGGATAAAACAACATGAATTTCAATATGCCAAGGGGGTAAATATATGTGGGACAACTCATGGAGGTGAAAATGCTACCGATTGACAACAATTGAATGCAATGGAGGTGATGGTACTGCATAATCGGGTGTGGGGAACCTAAGGGTAAATGTCAAGGGGTATAACTGGGATATGCAGCTGTTTGCAGAGGGCATGAGTGCATGCAAATTTTGAACATATACCTGAAGGGGCCATGGTATGGTTGATACTGAATGGGTTGTATGTTTTTGTAACAAGTACCTACACACATAAAAACCAAATACCTAGTGTGAAAAATATCTAAAAATAAAGAGCATATAAAAATTATTTGATAATCATGCTAATGAGTATGCATACCAGTTCTTTTAACATTGGCAGGAACAATGTTCCCTTGATGAAAATTTTGGGTGATCCCCGAAGGAGGCCAAGGGACAATGAGTTCCTAGAAAAGGTAATCTCTGAAGGAGTGTAGGAAACGATGAGTTATTGGAAAAAGGAATTCCCTAAGGGAGGCCAGGCAACCATGGGTTCCCGAACAAAGCACTCCCTAAGGGAGGCCATAGAACAATGGGTTTCTGAAAAAGACACTCCCTGAAGGAGGCCTAGGAACTATGGGTTCCCGAACAAGACACTCCCTAAGGGAGGCCACAAAACAACGGGTTCCTAAAAAATACACTTCTTGAAGGAGGTTAGAGAACCATGGGTTCCCGAACAAGACACTCCCTAATGGAGGCCACAAAACAATGAGTTCCTAAAAAAGGCACTCCCTGAAGGAGGCCACGTTTCCCTTATGGGGGTAACTAAAAATGACCAAGGAAAAGGGGGCCTTGCCACAAGAAGTAATGAAACTATCTTGGTGGATCATTCCGATTAGGCCATGTGGCTTGTAATCACATGATGTCTGGTGGAAATGAATACAAGGTGGTGCTATAATGGTTCCCATGAAGGGTATATGGTGAGATGGTTTTATGTCGAGAGATAGGTCTTATGGGACCAAGGTGGGAAGTGGTACTAGCCTCTATATTATGATATGAGGACCGGGGGAAGGGTTGTTTCCAAATACCAAAGATTATGGACCAAAGGTAAAATAGCAGGAAGTTTAAAGTTGAACATCCACAAAAGAGGATCTGAAATAGTGTATTAGATCCATTATTTTGTGTAATATCTATTGGGGGGTTTGGGAATTTAAACTATGTGGAAACATCTCCTATATGGGCATGATTGGTCATCATGGAACTGGAGTCCCTATTATCCCTATCAGTGAGAAGAGATGATCTTATTTGAGAGGGAGTAACGACCTTATCAAGGAATATAATATTAGAGGGTGCACCAATTGAATTGTTTGGACCTTTCCAATAGTGGATATGAGAACCTAGATGGAGGTTATCACTAGAATCACTGAAAGAAGTAGTGGCCTCAAATAATTCTTCGTCTTCTAGGAAGAATGTGGTTGAGAGTTCATGGTTTATTTTGGGTTTGGGGGAAGAAACAAGCATGGATGCCTCCAAGGATGAATGAATCCGCCCAGCCTCCAAGCCCAAGTGGTGAGGAGGTGGTTCTAGAAGCATGGGATCATTTTTAAGGGGAGTGTATGTTGCACGACTAGTGGCAGTGAACACATAGTGCATGAACTCAATGTGAGCAACATGATGTGAGATGCTATTCTGAGAATCCTGTGGGGGGGATCAATGTAGGAGAGTTGATCGATTGTGATGATGCATACCTCATGTGGGAATATCATTAATCGAAAGAGTGTAGACACCACAACACTTATCGCATAAATGAAATCATGGCTCATGAGAATATTGTAATCCACTGGACCATCCATGACAACAACATTGATCATAATCATCTTACCAGCTAACTCAATGGGGAGATTAGGTAATATCCCTAAGGGGGAACATAGTCTACCATCAAAGGCTCTTAAATTGACCATCGATGGGATAAGAGTAATAGATCCTAGTTGTTTCCAAGCTGATGAAGACATAATACATGAGGATGCCCCATCATCTATTATACATTGACAAACTGTATGGTTTTTAACGATGATCTGTGTTTGAAACATGGTAGAAGATGGCAGTCGTGCTTGAATAATTTGATCCCAATAAAGGGTGATGGCCTGTGATGGGTGTGGGTACACACTTTCATTTTCCTGACAAGGATAAGGTCTAGTAAACATTGTGGTACTAGAGGTGGAAGGGGTGCCCCCAAGTTTACATGGCTGAGCATAAATCATGAGGTAGATTGGGTGTGAGGGGGGGTTACCCATGTGAGGGGTAACAAATGATGTCGAGGTGCATGGAACCTCACCTAATGGAGTAATGGGTGCATTATGGGGGAGGGGGCATGTTGAAGTAGTGTAAATAGAAATACAAAGTTTAATGTATCACGTGCGCTCCAAACAAACTGCTTGGACTAGCTCTGAAGTGAGTTCGGGGCACTGATGGGCTGGGTGATCATAGAGCTCACAAAATGGGAAAGGGTGATTAGTCCACGTATGGGTGGTACATCTATGCTTGGTTTGATTGTAGTTATGGTGGGCACTATGAGTGCCCCCATCTATACAAGAATTTCCCCCATGCAATGGGCACTGATAGTGGGTGTTTCTCTTCTTATCCCTTGTGAGTGGTGGATGACCAATATAACTAGGAGAGGGGGCCTAAGTTTTTCCTAACTGGGAAGAAGAGGACGGGGTCCTATATGACATGTTTTTTGGTCCTTCCATGGTGGTTGATGGTTGGAGAGCCAATTCCTGAAGAGGGATGCCTACTAGATGGGTAGATTTTTCTGGGTATTGGTGCCCAAAAAGGTGGATCCAAGCAAGGCTGATCCTAGGACCATGGCACTTACTGGTGTGTGTGATGGTTGTGATGATGTGTCATCCAAATTGGGAACACCTCCCAAGATTGAAGGGAGGTTTCTCAAACTTCTATAATGACAGGGATGTTGTGGCTCCCCTATGATTATGGACTATATGTAGATGTGTGTAAGTGGTAGTGAGAAGAATAAATGAACAAGTTCTTCAGTAAATGTGGACTATCTCAATAATGTTTTTGACAACTGTTTGTAGTCAAACAATGGTAATCATACATAAACATGTAACAATGTAAGATGGTCAATGGTTATTTATCCGCGTGGAAGAATAAAACAAAATGAACATGTCCTAATATACCTATCGTCCTTCCTCTAAAAAAATCACTGGCCTTCCAAAAGCACCCAAAAATAGGGCATGAATCCATTGGAAGAAGATCTAGTGAAGGTATGAATAATCAATTATAATGAGGGGTGAAGGGGTCATATCCCGAAAGGACTGGTGATATTTCCCAACAACCGTTCAAAATATGATTAAGGTGTGGTTGTAGCCCACAATTTCCTCCTGGGTAGATAAAACCTAGATTGGCCACTAAGTTACCTCGATCAATCACACAATTTAGATTTTCGGCCTCAGAAATGGGTCACAGGCTGGATGCTTTCCAAGGGTTGGGTGACCCAAGGAGGAATGCACAAAACAACTGGACCTCGACCTTCTACCCTTCATGGGTGTCTCCCCTCCTTATGGTGTAGGAATGCTTGATCGGAAGGATTTTGGTACCCTATTTCACAACTTTCTAAGTTTCAATGAGAAAAGGATAATGGGGAGTTATTTGGATACCTATCCCCAAAATCATAACTTAGACTACAATTTTATTTTGGTGTTCCTCTTGTGGAGGTTAGAAAATGTGTTGTTTATGATTGCTTTTAGGATGTGAAATGGGCTGTGAGGTTGGGGTCATGGGCCAACCTCGTTGTTTAAAAGTGGTGTGACCAAAAGATCGACTCTAAACAAATGAATCCCTTCTGATTCTCCTAGATCGCTTAAAAGCATGGGGAGAAGATCATACTACGATTTCAAGTATCTAGTAAAAAATCTTTCGAATATGTCGTAATGTTGTGTGAAAGAAGTGCTCGTGAGTGAATATTTTAAACAAGTTAGTGTTTTGAATTTTAACATGTGGACATTGCTTGGTCCTTCACAAATCTTGTTTATCTCTAACTTACTAAATTTCACAAACAATCCTTGCAAAAATTGAAAAACCCTAGGTAACTAGCATGGTGGACATGTGGGTCCTTACTTTTGAGTTTTTAATCTCCCTAGAATGTTATCTAATCTAAGAAATATTTGAAACCATCCCTAGATTGTAGACATGTGGACATGTATGGGCATTTACAAATCCTTAAACTTTCTAGGTGGTTTACTCTAAAAAATTGAAACTATCCTAAGATTGTGCACATGTGGGCATGTATGGGCCCTTACAAACCTTTTAGATTATGTTTCAACAAAGTAAACTAAATAGGTATTGGCCTCTCCTAAAATGATTGATTTTAAAGGGAGATGGAGATTTCTTATGCAATCTTTTTTTTGATTTTCAAGATCACACAAAAGTGCAAGGAAAAAACATACTCCAAGATTGACAAAATAGTCTCCTAGTCCCAAATTAATGTGGCGTTTTTGCAAAAGAAAAGATTTCGTTTAAAATTCAGAGGCTAGACTAAGCCATCCATGTGACAACAAATAAGAGAAAAGATAGTGTGGTTCTTTTTAATCTCCCTAGATGTCTATGTGTGACTAGTTATCTATGAAAGAATGAATCCCAAGCCTTCTTTTTTTGGATTTTACAAAGTGCATAAAATAAATCTAAACTATTTGGATTTTTTTACATAGTCACACGGATCCGCGTGGGTTTTCCGGTAAAAAATCCACGCGGTTATGCACAGTCAACGCGTCTGTTCATCCTGAACTCGCGCACATGCATACAAATGGCGGGTCGAAAATTTGAAATGAATTCAGCCAACACAGGGCTGAATTGTAGTATAGGAAGGGTAGGCTAGGCCGGTTTGGACCTTACAAACACTATAAAGTGAGAATAACAACTCTAATAGCCTACTTGAGGAGGAATTTGGATTCTAGTCCCCAGTATGGTCGCCAATCTGTTTGGGGATTTTGATCACAAGGGTGAGCAAAAAGAGACCCCTTTGATTGCCTTCGTAAGCCAACAAAGAAACATAGAAAAATGGTTAGTAGGTTAGTGAACCCACAAGCTAAAAAACAAGAAACAAAGCGACATAGAAATAACAAACGATGGAAACTAAACTAAGAAAATATTAACAAAGGATGCATGAAATTGAACACAAAGAATGGTTACCCAATAGAGAATGGTGTTTGAAATTGAGAACACCAAGAGGAGAAATATGGGATTTATGAATCCCCTATTCCTCCTACAGGGCTCTTGAATCTCTCAAAGTAGAGCTATTGCTCTCCTATTTTTACTTGACAATGGTGAAGAACTCTATGGAAAAAATTTCTAAGAGGTGAAAATCTTTCCCTATGCTATAGTTGCCCAAGCTATTCTTGAGAGAACAAATGGTTTCTCTAAGAGTATTTGGACAACATAACAATGCAATGAACTTCTTCCATTTGTGCATACAATGGCCCTCTATTTATAGAACCATAACAAGGTATTTGATAGCTTGCTCCAAGTGTGAATGGGAGGGATTTTGAGGTACATCCCATCTTTTTAGTCATCCTAAGGTAAGATTTTGGGTCGATCTTGGGGTCTTGTCTTGAATTACATCAAGTGGTTGAGGCCCGACCAAATTCATAAATGCGCCGTTTCCGCATCCACATGGGGTTTTTCATGGATAGTCGCACGGGCCATGCATTTTCGTGTTTGGAGCTGTTTTGGCCCACATGAATGTGGTGCGCTAGATTTGTTGGAAGTGTGCATAACTTTACGGGTTTTTTGCATAGTTTTGGTCACCTTGTTTATAATTGGTTCTGTAAATATTGGAAGTATGCTGTATCTGTGCTGATTATTTCTTCATCAATTGTTTGTATTGCTATGAGAAGTTTTTTGGTGATAACACTTATGTTTTTACATAACAAGTTTCAGTTGTTGTGCAGATCATTGTGGAGGATAATTTTGCATGAGATTACCTTAGTCATTTTATACTTCTTTCTATTATTACATAGTCTTATCCATTGAATATTTCACACCTTTTCCATTTTATAGTTTGCACCTTAGTAATTTTAATGTATTTTTTATAGTTCATTTTTTTCCTTCAAAAAATAATTTCTTTATTCTATTCATATGAAAATAAATATACACTACAAATTCCATATGAATTGGAAGATAGATCACCAAAAAACTTCTCAAAAAGGTGATATAATATATGAAATAATCCCACTCACTAAATCTAAAAAACGCCAATGGATTATTCCCCTACTCATGAAACAAATCATAATATTCCTTTAGGGTACATTACAATTGTCCAAAAATACATCAAATATCTTCAAAAAAGGAATCATCATTGAGACAAGATTGTAAAGGGATCATCCAAGGCTTTGAATACATAGGACCCCTCCACAATAGTGAGACAAACCTGTATGGAATTGAAAAAAAAAAATGTGTCTTGAGCATGAAATTTACTCCTCTTTCAAAGATATAAATGCTAGATTCGTGTACCAAGGCCCATCCTCTGTTTCCTTTGAAATGCATGAACCAACTATTAGTTGGAGTCCTTCCTTTGAAAGAGAGTTATCATTAGAGTTATGTTCTCTATAAAATTATGCAAATAAAATTTAATTAAACACTGAAAAATTATTGTTGACCTCATAAAGTATATGAATCGAGACTAGATTGACTCGATTATCCATTTACAAGACTCGTAACTAATTTATGACCAATGTTGAATCCCCAAAATCTTAGAGATTTGTAACTCCTCTAGATGAAATGATTTTTAGAATAATTTTAATAGCCAACAATTCAACAAAATTATTGGATTCCCCTCAAGACCTTCTTTAAAGTTGATATAATGGGTGTCATTAAAGTGTAAAATCCCCCTACTCCATAGCACAACATGATGCCTTGGTTGGCTCCATCAAATAATCCCCAAATATAGATTAGTCAAAATCATGGGATATAATCCTTTGAGAAGGAGTCTTATAAACATGTTCGAAGCTTGAGAAGATAGATCTAGCCCGTGTTGCACACTGCAAGAGAATTTTGAATTTGTCCTCAAATATAGCTGTGTTCTTGGATAGCCAAATTCCCAGGCTACAATAATATTCATGACTTTGAAATCCTTCAAAGTAGGGGTTTTCCCATTTTTTCAAGCATAATTTCCTCTACAAAAACTACTTGCCATCCATCTTTCACACCTATGAGATGGTCCATCTTAGAACACACCGACTTGGCATAAGGACATGATATTAGGAGGTAATCAATAGTTTCAAGCTCTTCTTTACACAAGATGCATCCTCTCGAACCATGTTTATTCCTTCTCTGGAGCACATCCCATGCGATGGATTTTTCTTTGGTAGGAAGCCACATGAATATTCGAGATTTGAGGGGAGATTCAATCTTCCACACTGATTTCCACCACCATCAAGAGTCCTTAGGGATGTCTAGAGAAAACATAGCCTTGTATCCTATCTTTGTAGGAAATACCCCAAAGCAATATTTTTGGACCATACTAATTCATCCTTTGTTTTTTTGATGTGAACATGACCAACCTTTAAAAATTCTATAGAGGCCTCCCATTACTCATTTTCAGGAATCCCAATTGGTTAGCATTATTCCATTCTTGCTTCAAAATGGTAGAGTGCTCATTAGATTTTGCTTTCCAATTAGGGGAAATTTGAGGTCTGTTGACGGGCGAAATTGACCGTCTGTCAACTGGAAGAGCGAGTCCGGTCCGGGGTTGTCTAAATAACCCAAGCCGTTTGGTGTAACTTGTTTTGACGGGTTTAATGGCTCCATTAGCCAATCCGCGAATCCTAAAAGAAACGAAAAAGAGAGAA
>JASDQU010303055.1:0-13764 GCA_032191745.1 Picea mariana | reverse complement strand
ACATTTTGACATGGGAGAGTTAAAAAATGTATGCATAGCTTTCTTTGCATTTTGTAATTAAAATCAATGGGAACTGCTTCCTTTTGTCATTTTATAGAAAAAATTGACTTGTCTTGTGAAATCCCATGTAATTTACGCATTTTAAAATGTGCCACGTATCAAATTGTTTTCATTGTGACAATTCTGTAGCATATTTGACGATGTCTTCCCAGTCTTTGATGTTGGCACACTTCTCGCCATACAAATCAATCAATCGCGCTAACTTGTTGATAGGAGGAACATAGGAGGATAGAGGAAATTTCAGACTGTTCTCACTGTTTCTTTCTTCGTCTTTCAGCTAAAATGCGGTCGAATTTCCTGGGGTTTTGTGGTTTTTCGAAGGTGTTTTTTCATGCTTGTGCTTTGAGTTTAGTTGCAAGGCCTAGACACTATGATGATTGGCAATTGTTGTGGAGCATTATTTTTTTTTTATTGAAAAAAACAAAATAGTACTATTAATATGAAAATATAATAAAAGTGAATGATATGGTTGGTTGATATCAACTACAAAGTGGAGCAAATGTTTGTCATAGCTAGGGTATTGAATTATTAGACTTTCATGTTTAGTTTGGGCTTGAAGGAAAACATAAAGGCATTAACATAAACGCATTAATTTTTTTTCATATCCACAACTATAAAGTGAGTATTATTAAGTTTTTTTACTTTACTAATTTTTGAAATAATATTTACATGTAGTTTAGTCTTAGTTTTATAGTTTTATAGTGATGTTTTGAATAAATATAATGAAAATATTTGTAAGAAATTATGTATTCGTAATAAATGAATAAATATATTTCCATTTTAATTTAATATAATTATAATTTAAAGCTCTTCTTTTAGGACACTGGTTCCCAAGCTCCTATTTCTTTGATGTTGAAGCTCCCCAAAAGCTCCCAAGTTTTCAAAAGAGTTCTTAGCCAATTGGGGACGTTCCCAACTAGTTCCCAAGCTCCCGGAACTTCGGGAGCTTGGGAACTATATGTTGAAAATGTCGAGAGCGTGCAACTATTATAATAATATAATAATAAAGAAGAAAAAATAAAAGATATTGTTACATTTATAAATATTAATAACTACATAATAGTGAATGAATGTGTAGTTGGGAGGAATGATATTCTTTCCAACCAAGATCAAGTTCTAAAAGTGGCAGGTTGAGCTCTTAACTAATATGTTATTGTAATGATTTTTATTTTTTTCACTTACTTTTTTCCTTGAAGATTTCAGGGTTTACAATGGGTACCATCAATAATGTCAAAATCAATAACTACAAAATCCTATAAAAAAAAATACTATTTTGACACTATTTTAAAAAAATTGTTATTTTATTAAACTTATTTTGTAGTTGTTTTTTTATGTTATGTTAGATGTATGCTTTTTGGAGGATAAAATAATGAGTGGATAACATAATATGTGTTCAAAGATTTATTTTTTATCTTGTAATATGGGAATATATTCACAATGATTATTGGTTTGTGACTCATAGCCCTTGAGAGTTAGACGAGAGGAGTCACTAAAAGTTCAAAGAGTGGACATTCAAGGAGCTCAATAATATCTCCTAACTTTCTAATTTTTAAGTTATTTTCAAAGAGTGGACTTTTAAAAAGATCATAATATTTTCTAATGTTTAAGTTATTTGATTGTAATATATGAGATATTTAATTATTTGAACAAAGAATATGATTAAAATAATAATATGAACTTATTTTGAAAAAGGAATGAAGATTGTGCACTTAAAAATACATTGTAGGGCATCGTGTCTTTTTCCTTGCAACCATATGTTAGACCATTACCTTAAGGTGATTCCATTGATCTAGTAAAAGATCTTGTTGGAATTAAATTATGATTGTAGTAGAGTGATCTTAAAGATGATAAGAGAGTGATCTTTGATACATGTATATGTACACAAGGAGTACAATAACACTAACGTTGAATGCCCTCATAAAAAAGAAAGGTTGGTCATGAAAAAGTCCTTATATTTCAAGTGTAAATCCATTACTTTAGGACTTTAAAATTTGAGGGATATGAGATATGAATCCCTACTTTGATCCACTTATATATATACATTCATGAAATTATTCAAAACTTTAAAATTTGAAGATATGAAATATAAATACTTGCTTTGATCCACTTATACGTATACATTCATGAAATTATTCAATTAATCTTTTTGTATGTAACATATATTCAATCACTACTAGGTATAACATATATTCAATTACTACTCGAAAGTGAACCTATAACTCTAGGAAAATCCCTCACTAAAATTCTAAATCAAATCATCATTTCTTGTAAATATAGAAAAAACATTTTCATTTGTTTCTTCAGGCTGAACATCAAATTTGAATGATATGTTTCAGTGACGTGTTATCGTCGGCAATACATTGAAAGGTTCTCCAACAGCGAGAGTTTGTTTATGGATCCTGGTCGTTATTATAAGGGCTAGATTTTCTATTTAGCACGTATATATATTATATAAATTCAATACTAGGGGTTGGATCACAATTGAACTATTTAACACATATATATTATATAAATTCAATACGAGTGGTTGGATCACAATTAAACTTTGAAAATGACAATGTCAATATTTATTTATTTTTATTTTTATTTAGTTTTAATAATGATGAATTGATCTTAAAAATCCTAACCTCCTTGAAGAAGGTGGTTCTTTGGTTGATTCAAATAAACTATTTAAATTATATTAAAATTTATATATGTGAATGGAAAATAAAACCACGCGATCATTGATGTGTAGAGTTAAAGTTAATAAAATATCATATTATATATATGATAAGACTAGGACAAATGTGACTATAGTGAGGAGTGTTGTGTAGACTTAAGATCAATACAAGAGAAGAAAATAGAATATCAACAAATTACATTAATATAATGGTTTTCTTAACTATTAATAAGTTATCTCATGGTTTTCTTGACCATATCTACTCATGGTTATCTCATTCTTTTTTGAAAATTTGTAATATAATATATAACTAAATTCATATATAATATATAATGTTTTTTATTCTAAGAATTTGATTTTCTATCACTTTTTAAAATAATAGTTTTATTTTTTCCATCAATGTCAATCGAGATGACGTTGAGAAAACCAAAGTAAGTTGTGATAGTAGTGGAATAAACGTCTTCACATATTCATACCTCAGCTGGTCTTGGCTATGGCCATTCCCTTCTTTTACCAGTGAAAGGGCATCAATGTTATTGCTTTTACGCTCCTGGCAGATGATTTATAGCAGGCACTCGAGACGGGGAGCTAAATTGCAAGTAGTAATCAATATCCAATTACTACTAAAATCTATAATAATCTATATTAGACCTGGTCTTCTGGTTATTACTGTTTGCTAAACGATAACTTTGACATTTTGACATAGACAGCGCAAGGGCTCAGAGTGTTTATATACTCCATTTTAAAATCATATTTATAACAAATATTATAGTTCAGCTGCAACACGAAATATGGAGGATATATGTTGGAAACATGTCAACGAATTTTCTCATGTGTTTACATGCAGATGCACAGGTACATGCACATGCATGTGACCTGTTAGTGTAACTATGTGATTTACTCATGATTAGCCTGTGTAACTGAGTGATAGATGTTATATATACGAGCATACCCATAGAAGTAGAGTACAATGCGAGCTAGGAGTAGTGAGTGTGTGAGGAGAGGATGATTGTGTGCTTATGAAGGCTATTGTAGTTCTCCCTCGAATAACAGAAGACCGATATTTATTGCCCGTGGTTTTTTCTCAATTTGGGTTTCCACATAAATCACTGTGTCAAGTGTATGATTGATGTGCTTGGTTTTATGCGTGTTTGATCTTGCTTAGTTTATGCTCTGTTATGTATGTTATGTTTTTCTTTTGCTACTAACAAGTGGTATCAGAGCTCAAAGTTGAAATAGCAAAAAGAGAAGGAGAAAAGAATATGATCGCTGGATTGAAGAGTCGAACCAAGCCGAGCCAAGTGAAGTGGAGAGCCGAGGACGAGTTTTATTACATCGTCGTGGATCATCCTTGTACACAGTGCAGCCTCATCGCAGGCAAAACATAATACACAGTGCGACATCGTCGCAAGCAAACCATTGGACAAACAACAACGTCGTCGCAAGCAACAGTTTGACACAATACAATGATTTGAGTGCAAATCGTTGCAAGCTACCCATTAACACAATGCGACTATTTCCTAATCGTAATCGTCATAGGTGATCCATTAAACAGGGTGCGACCATCTTAAAAACCATAAATTCGCATGGTATGAAGCATTTTTTTAAAAAGTATTCAAGTGGTATAAAAAAATTAAAGCTGAACATGTTTGTCTTATTATATGTTTCCCATGGTATAAGGAGATTTGATTATTAAGTCATGGAGGTGAGCCTTTCTTAAAAGGTGTTTTTCTCTTTTTATATAATAAAAAGGTAAAAGGGCGGAAGGGGTTATGGTTTTTTTAATAAAGTTATAAAAAAAAAAAAAAAAATTAATTAAAAAGTTTATATTTTTGGGGTTTAACTTTAAATATAATAATACTTCTCCAGCATAAAAAGGTTCAGCTTTATAAGCATTGTTTTTGGTTTTGTTTTTTTTAATGGCGAAAGTGCAAAGTTCCAAGTTTGAGATTGAAAAGTTCAGTGGTAAGAATAACTTTGCGCTATGGAAGCTCAAGATGTGGGATTTGCTTGTTCAACAAGGATTGCAAAAGGCCTTAGCTGGAAGGTCAAAGAAACCGACAAGCATGGAAGATGAGGACTAGGATGATCTAGATGCAAGGGCCCTCAGTATTGTTCGTATGTGTCTAGCAGATGAGGTATTGTTTAACATCGCTGAAGAGATGACAACAACAGGTTTGTGGACCAAACTGGAGAGTCTGTATATGAAAAAGAACTTGTCAAACATAATTTTCTTAAAGAGGCAATTATACATTTTGTGGATGAAAGAAGGTATGAAAATTGTTGATCACTTGAATGTCTTCAATACTCTGATTTCTCAATTAACTACTATGGAAGTAAAGTTTGATGATGAGGAAAAGGCTATTACACTACTGTGTTCGTTGCCTGAGTCTTGGGATCATATGGCCACAACTGTGTGGTTTAACAGAACAGATTCCATTGATTGTGACATTGTTGTGGGAGCTCAGTTGTGTGAGGAAATGAGGAAGAAATCCAATAAGGAAAACTCTACAGCAGAAGCAATGGTGGTCAGAGGACACTCTACAGAAAGAGGGAAAAGTTAGAGGGGTACATCAAGGTCTAAATCAAAGGGCAAGAAGAGTAAGAAGAAATGTTGGTTTTGTGGAAAATCTGGGCATCTTAAGAAGGATTGTTGGAAAAGATAGAATGCAGCGAAGGAGGACTCTACAAAAGAAGCAAAGGAAGTTAATGTAGTTGAAACTAGTTCTGATTCAAGCCCAGGTATGGTTGATGAAGTATTGTCTACTTGTGATGTTTTACATCAACATCAGCATTGGTTTTTATATTATAGTGCGTCCAGCCACATGTGTCTTCATAGAAATTGGTTCTAAACTTACCAATCTATTGATGATGGTGTTGTTTTTATGGGAAATGATTTTTCTTGTAAAATTGTTGGAGTTGGTAGCATCCAAATTAGAATGCATGATGGTTCTGTAACAATAAAAGATGCAAGACATGTACTCGAACTAAGAAAGAAATTAATATCTTTGGGAGTTCTAGATTCTACTGGTTACAGGTGTACAACTCAAGTTCGAGTACTGAAGGTGTCCAAAGGCATCTTAGTTGTCATGAAGGCAAATAATATCGGGAACCTTTATCAGCTTGAAGGAAGGACATAAGTAAATCAAGCAGTGGTAGCATCTAAAGATGCAAGTGACTCTGTTCATTTATGGCATGAACGTTTGGGTCATATGAGCGAGAAAGGGATTAAGGTACTGGTTGAACGTAAGTCACTTCTAAGTTTGAAGTTTCTAAATTTGAATTTCTGCAAGTATTGTGTTTTTGGAAAATAGTGTAGACATAAGTTTAAAGCAGGAAGGCATATAAGCAAAGGTATCCTTGAATACATTCATTCAAATGTTTGGGTACCATCCCCTACATTTTCTTTTGAAGGATCGTCATATTATGTGACATTTATAGATGATTACTCTAGAAAGGTTTTGGTCTATTTACTTAAAAGAAAAGATGATGTATTTGTTACTTTTAAGCAATTTAGATCTTTGGATGAAAAGAGCACTGACAGGTCAATCAAGTGTTTAAGGACAAATAATGGAGGTGAGTTCACATGTATGGAATTTGAGAACTATTGCAAGGAAGCTAGGATCGAAAGACATAATACCATGGTTTATACTCCTCAGCAGAATGGTGTTGTTGAACGCATGAATAGGACTCTTATAGAGAGAGAAAGGAGAATGCTTAGTAATGCCAAGATGCCCAGGAATTGTGGGTGGAAGTAGTTATTACAACATGTTGTCTGATAAATCAGTCACCATCAACTGCAATAAACTATAAGATTCCAAAAGAGGTATCGATAGGTCATTCATGTGATTTTTCAAATCTGAAAATATTTGGTTGTGATGATTATGCTCTTATTTCTAAAGATCAACGTTCTAAGTTAGATCCTAGATCAAATAAATATGTCTTTGTTGGTTATGGTGATGGAGTTAAGGGCTACATGTTGTGGGATCCTATTGCCCACAAACTCATCATAAGTAGAGATGTAGTATTTGACGAATCCTCACTCTTAAAATCAGAATTGGTATATGTTGAAGTGAGACAAGAATATGTACCACAAATTTAACAAATTCAATTGGAAACTCAACCATCTTCAGAAAGGAAAGAGCATGAAGAAGTTCCATAAGAAGAAGAAGAAGATGAAGATGTAGAAAATATCCAAGAAACTGAGGATATGCCTCAACCATCTCTGAGGAGATCTCCACGGGTCAGGGATCCTCCTACAAGGTATGACGATTATGTTTCATCTGTGACTTTGGTTTCTATTGATGGAAAACCTAGTTGTTTTCAAGAAGAAATTAAGGTATCTGAAAGTGCTCAATGGAAGAAAGCTATGAAAGAAGAAATGGATGCCTTAGAGAGGAATAAAACATGGGACTTGGTAGAACTTCCTAAGGACAGGAAGGTTGTCGGCTCCAAGTGGGTCTACAAACTGAAAAAGGGTGTTGATGATAAATTTGAAAGGTATAAAGCAACACTAGTAGAAAAAGGGTATTCTCAAAAGGAAGGTATTGATTTTCATGAGATATTTTCACTAGTTGTGAAGATTGTTTCAATTCGTGTTCTATTAGCACTAGTTTCTTTACTTGATCTTGAGTTAGAGCAGCTAGATGTTAAAACAACATTTCTACATGGATATTTAGATGAGGATATATATATGGAACAACCAGATGGGTTTGTTCAGGATCGCAATAAGAGATTTGTTTGCAAACTCAAGAAGTCATTGTATGGCCTAAGACAGTCTCCTAGACAATGAAGTTTGATTTCTTCATGGTGAGCCTAAATTTTACAAGGAGTGAATCTGATCATTATGTTTACTTTAAAAGGTTGGAAAATGGCATGTTCATTATTTTGGTGTTATATGTTAATGATATGCTTGTGGCAAGAAAGAGCATGATTGAAATCAATAGGTTAAAGGGTCAATTGGATAGGGCATTTGATATGAAGGATCTAGGAGAAGCAAAACAAATATTAGGAATGGTGATACATAGAGACATGAAAAATGGTAAGTTGTGGTTATCACAACAGAAGTATGTGGATCAAATTCTTATGAGATTCAGAATGAATAATGTGAAACCCATACAGATCCCTTTGGCTTCCCATTTCAAGCTTGCTTCAGGTTTATGTGCTAGTAATGACGAAGAAAATATTATATGTCTCATGTACCATATGCTAATGCAGTGGGAAGTTTGATGTATGCAATGGTGAGTACTAGATCAGATATTTCACATGCAGTTGGTGTTTTCAGTCGATACATGGAAAATCTAGGAAAAGAGCATAGGGAAGCAGTGAATTGGGTGCTTTGATATCTTAGAGGCACAAGCAGTTATTCTATCACCTATTATAGTTCCAGAGATTCAGTTTGTGGTTATGTAGATTCAGATTTTGCAGGTGACTTGGACAAAAGGAGATCCACTTCAGGATATGTCTTTACTCTTGCATGAGGACATATTAGTTGGATGTCAAAGCTTCAAAATGTAGTCTCTTTATCCACTATGGAGGCAGAGTATATGGCTGCTTCACATGCATGCAAGGAGGCAATTTGGTTACAGGGTTTATTGGGTGAGTTTGGAAGGATGTAAGACAAAGTGAAAGTATTTTGTGATACTCAAAGTGCTATTCATTTGGCTAGAAATCCAACTTATCACAGTAAGACGAAGCATATTTTTGTCAAGTACCATTTTGTAAGACAGGTTGTTGATGAAGGTGGAGTGGATCTAGAAAAGGTCCATACAAAAGTGAATTCTGCAGATATGTTTACGAAACCAGTTTTGTTAGAGAAGCTACGGTGCTGTCAGGCTTCTCTTGGTTTGCAGAAAAGGTAATGAATTGATTAAGGGCATGATATGTCAGGTAAATTGTTGTCAAGGTGGAGATTGTTGGAAACATGCCAACAAATTTCCTCATGTGTTCACATGAAGATGCACATGCAAATGAGAATGCATGCAATCTTATGAACTGTTCTTGTAACTATGTGATCTACTCATTATCAGCTTGTGTAACTGAGTGATAGCTTTTATATATACGAGCATACCCATAGAGGTAAAATATAATGCGATCTAGGAGAAATGAGTGTGTGAGGAGAGGATGATTGTATGCCTATGAAGGCTATTATAGTTCTCCCTTGATTAACAAAAGACTGATAATCATTGCCCGTGGTTTTTTCCCGATTTGGGTTTCAACATAAATCACTGTGTCAAGTGTACAATTGATGTGCTTGGTTTTATGCATGTTTGATCTTGCTTAGTTTATGTTATTTTATGTATGCTATGTTTTGTTTCCGCTGCCTAACAATATATATAATTTTGTGTGAATATTATTGACATCGATAGTGCCTTACACATTATATTCTTTAATTCCTTCATGTTAAGGATCTCTGTATTATTTTGATTCAATTCATCCACAACATGAATAGATATTGTACCATCACTAGAGGAAGCCTACTATTACCAGTGATTATAGAAGTTAAAGAATAAATGATGAAAGCAACAATGACTTCTTCAGTAGTGGATTTAGAGCCAAAGCCTCAAGGTCCTGTTGCGCCAATAAGGCATTTTATTGTGTCTGACATCTCTCTCACAACTGTAATATTGTTATTATTTGGCACACGCACATGTACAGTTAGACCTTGATGCACTAGTATGATGCTTGCCTATGGATTGAATTGTATATTGATGTGAAATATACAACATAATTCAAACGATCTAACAGTAAAATCTAATCTCTTTGAAAAGTCAGGAGAAACTAGAAAACCCTGAAACCAAGAAAAATGAGGAAGACCTGAAACTTGCTTTGTATGTGAAGACAAGTTGCCACACTTCCCAGACTATAATGAAAGGGAGGAGAAGACGTAGGTCTTTTCAATCCGATTCTACTTCTCTGATTCCAAAACAGTTTGAAAATATTTCAAAGACATCCATTCCCTCGACTTGATTGAAGACCTTCATTGAAATCCTAGTGAGTTCGGTACTCATCGGTTTTGCCGATCCTTTGGGCCTGCCTGGTTGAAATTCATGCACTGTGGTATTATGTGGGTTCAGAGTGCCTTCAATGGTAGAGTATCCATCATGGAGTTTCGCTGCTGGAGGTTTATCATAATGGTTTCTATCCCGCGACATGGCTTGAGTGCTTTCATTCTTCAAACATACATGAGTGATATGTTCATGGTTTTAATGGTTGGAGGATACATGGAATTTTTCTTTCCATGGGACCTACCTCTTAACCAGCTTTCTAGACCCCCCCCACCATTAAAGGCAGAACAGTCAAGGGGGTCCAAAATCCAATTTGAGTCGTGGATCTGAGCACACACATCTGAGCCGTTTTTATATGCACCTTCGTTATTTCTGATTCTGGACCCCCCCCACGTTAAAGGTAGAACAGTCGGGGGGGGGTGCTCCGGAAAAACTTGTCAATCGTAGATCTGTGTGCCTACTCTCAGTTTGGTCATCTATGTGTTGTGCTTAACTGTGAGCGCTAAGGCATATGTGCTCCGGAAAACTTAGGATAAGTGCATATTGTGGGTTTCTCCCAAGCTTTTCCATGTTTCTATCACTAAGGGGTTAGACATCAAACCTTTTAAACCTCAAAGACATGGTTCAACATTAAGCATCGTGCTGGTTTTAGTGAAATAAAACAAACTACCCTATGCTCTAAACTAATTACCTATGACAATTAGCCCAGATTAAACTGTTGGACTAAGAAATTACTCTATCCTGGGGCTAGCTGACCAAGATTAGGCAGTCTGGTCAGATTTATTCACTAACTAACCTAAATTACTTGGCTAAGATTTAACAGTTTAGTCAAGCTTATTCACTACTCCTATCAACATCAATTTAAAATAACTTGGCAATGCTTGAAAGGTATGGACCAAGTCATTGTTATTGCATGGGGCTCTATTGAATTTTTTTTATGCCCTCTTTTATTCATTTTCTTTCTTTCTTTTTCTTTTTCTCTTCTTTTCCTCAAATTATTTGTAGAATGAAAAATCATTTGACAAACAAAAACACTAAGAAGATAACATTTCAGTCACCAGTTGATCCGATAAATTATAAGGTTATAACAAGTCTCACAAAGATGATGAGAAGTGATTATACCACTCCTCACAATCAGAATGTCACCATAACTATTTCTACCATCTCATATTTGAATCACATCGAACTAAGATTTCTAAAGAATAATTTGTAGACTTTAAGGAAATTGAGGTTTCCAGAGAACAATTTGCCTTGGCCTTATTGAATTTGATGTCTTGGTTTTGCACAATGTTGAGAGTTGTGCAATTTGTTGGAAAGATTAATCTGATGTATAGTGTTCTATAGAGGCAACAAGAGGAATTCCTTCAACTTGAAGGATCTCACAATATTCTCATGACATCGTCCAACATGCTTCCATAGACAACACAGGTCGACATCTAAAGAAGAATCATAGATTAGTAATTCATGATAGCCCTTATAGTATGGTGGTAGGGGAACTTCACTGGAATACCCATGACAAAAATTAAATTGTGGAGAATTACGAGTACAATTAAACTTGTGGGATAAGGAATAAACTATGTTTGATTTCACGTCATGCTTCCATAACTTCTCCATCGTTTTGAAGGATAAATTTAAGAAGGATATCAAGAAGGTTTGACATAACACCTATAGAATCTGGTTTTGGAAAGACTCGATCTAGATATCTCAGACCTTAATACCACAATGGAGTTTCATGTGTAAGAAAATAGACCAAATCTGTGATGACAATTTAGATCTAATGCACTAGTTTAGATTTTCTCCGTACAATCTAGATATATTTTCAATCAACAACACCGAGATCAATGATAAAATTTACAATAATATGATATGCAATTTACCATAAATTTTTAGATTTTGTTTGATGGATGTATATCTTCCATGAAACAACTTTTAAACAATTTCTGTCTTTCTCACTTGTGGCTTGCATCGACTTGCATGAGAAGCTGGATTTTCTTGACCTTTGCATGTGAATTTTTTATGGAGCAATGATCAGGCTCTTAAAACTAAAGGCTCTTAAACTAAATAATCTTTGAGATGTATTTCATTTCTATGAATATACGTATTTTGTTGCATGTTCATCTTAGCACCATTGGCTACACTTCTCATGGATCAATACTATGGAGGAGCAATGATGAGTCTCTTAAAACTAACGAATCTTTTAGATGTCTCTCATTTCTATGAATTTACCTATTTTGTTGCATGTTCATCTTATCACCATTGGCTACACTTCTCATTTATCACTACCATGGAGGAGCATTTAACTTACACTACTCACAATGAATCTCTCATGGATAACTACTATGGAGGCATTGTGTCCATAAAACCATAAGAGTTGTGATACCATGTGAAGAAATAGAACACAAGAGAAGAATTAGCTGAAAAGGGTTAAGCCATTTTCAACAATATATTCATGTAATAATATCAATATATAGTACATTGATGTAACATCCTAGTAAACTAAGACTGCCAACATAATGGCAACTCATTAATATATAAGGATGACAACTCATAAAAAGATGATATCATACTCTATCATTTTCTAGGGACTCACAAGATAGAAATTATAGATTGTCTACACTTATTTTTGAACAAAAAGCACATTCACATGCTATCCAATTGTTTTGCAAACTAATCAATGAAACCCATTGTAATATCAATACTTACTCAAATTGAATAGATACTCATTGCTCAATTTATCCCAATCTTGCATGTTATACATGCTTGAGGAAAACAATACAAATATATTGGCTTTATTATGAAATTCCCACAACAAATTGTTGATGTCGCAAATGATCTTCTGCACCACCTTGTAAATCTCGACACCTTGGTTGTGAAAAGGGATGGGGAAAAGAGTAAAGGTTATGATTTTTATATGACAAAACCACATGTCGTCAATTTATATGAGTGTACATAGTTTGATCTTGAAAACCATTCCACTAGTTAATGTAATACTTCTTGCTACTTTCAATTTCATTGAAGCATCATATTTAGATAGCTTGTAGCTTTCCTATCTAGTGCCCTTCTCACAAGACCAATTACAAAACATAGAGTAAGTGGACATGTGACATTTAGAGCCTACTTAAAGGGTGTTTTTTTCACAACAGGAACATGTATTGACAATGAGGCATGAAAGATAATTTTGTTACTTTCTAAATAATTGATGAATAAGAATAGTTACTTATTTGTATGATGAAGTTGTTGACTATTTGCATGATTCGATTTTTGTGGTTTTGGAAAGAATAGAGTGTTGTAATAGTAAAATTGATGTCTCCATTACACAAATTATATAATCCTTTAATGTAATATTTTGATATGTATTTTTATCAAGTAGTTATATACTTATTTATTCCCTAAATGTTTCTTTTATTACACATGTGATATGTGAGTAGACATTATTTGTGCCTATGCCTAATGGTATATTTGGATTTGAGACTTAAAAGAGGCACTCTCGTACACCCGTTTGGACACACAAATATGTGTCACAACAAGAAGATAGCATTGAAAAAATTGCTAACACCATGACCTAAACTTTGAATAGTAAGCATCTCGACTACCAAAATGCCAGGTAGGAAATACATAGGTGAAATTCCTACTCGCTACCGGTCAATATCTTGGGTGAGTGTATAATTTTCGATGGAGAATAGGATGGTTGATCTATTGCACTCTTTCCCAATGATTTACTACATTTGTAGCGTACATCTCACCCACTTTTTCATCCATTAAAATGTCCTTCTTGGTTGTGTACAATTATGTGGGTCCATGTGTGTATAATAAAATTGGATGTGTAAACATTCATGACTTGAAATTGCTTCTACAACTATAAACAATCATTCTCCTCTCTCTTGTAGTTGATATTCCCCATGGAACCACATTTAAAATGTTTTAGGCATTGCCAATTTTTAAAAGAGAACTATATTGTTACATGGAGATGATAAATTCACTCTTTTACTAAATATAGTGTATTTGTAGTTTACTAGTGATATTATCTCTCTATTGATT
>JASDQU010303046.1:9898-23663 GCA_032191745.1 Picea mariana | reverse complement strand
CTGTAGGAATATGTTCATGACTCTCTTCATGAGCCATACTTGGTGAATGCCTCCTTGAAGCTTGAGGTGATGATATAATCTTTCTTCTTGAAGGATGAGAACTTGGCTCTACAAGTTGACCTTCTCCTCTTGTGAGTTTCAACCTTGTGAGCATTAGAAAACAAAACACTTGCAACTAATCAAGCCTTCAAAAACCTAAGCTCTGATACCAACTTGATCTAAAAATGATAAAGACTTGTATTCTTTAAAATATTTTCAAGTTTTAATTCAAGTGTTCTTATGCAAATGGATCAATTTTGCAAACACAAATTTTATAGAAATTACACATTCAAGATGCATATAATCAACAACAAATAACAATGAACAGAAAACACATAACACAACAAATGATAAAGGAGTTCACCCCTCTCTTGGGCTACATCTCCTGGTCCAACTTCTAATGGATCTTTTGTATTATTTGATCAAAGTGCTAAAATATGTGCTTTACAATGCTCAAAATTCCAAATAGATGGCTCCAATGGCTTCAGAACATCCAAAAACCCCTTGCTAGGCTTTTTCGGCACCTCATTTGGCCAAAAATTGAAGAAGATAGGCTTCCTGAAAGTTCACCTTCAAACTTGTTGTCTCTAGATCACCAAAATGCACCTCTGCCTCCTCAACCTAGCCCTGACGCACATATTTGTGTTAAAACCTAGCACCGGGTGCAACTGCAAAACGATGCAAACTGTAGGACGGTTAGGGCGCGCCTAGCCCCTAACCACCAAAACCGTGGACATATGGGTCACCATGTGACGGCACACTCATACAAAAAGGGGACAAGATTTTAAAACATATGGTAACGGTCGGAATGCACGTGTGCCGGTGATTACATGGCATATATATATACCAGGGGCCGGGGCTTAGCCCCGGCTCGAACCACGCCCCATTTCAAAACATTTGAAATTCAAATAAATTTTATAACAAATATATGTTAAGAACCATAGGTGGGCGCGCCAGTTGGGCGGCCCTTCCCAAAGCTCTTCCCCTTGCTCGGAGTTCGCGGGGTCGAGTCCTACCAACTACATAAGTTTTAAACCACTGTCTAGGTGACACGTGGTGGCCATTGATTGGGCCACGTGTCACCATTCCATTCGCCACAAACATGCCACGTGTTGGACGCCAATTCGTCCACACGATTGCCAACCAACACCTGCCACGTGTCGTACCACCCTGCCACGTCAGCATCCGTACAGACTGTACAGTCAACACACATTTTTTTGTCTGTTTTACGATTTGAACAGAACGTGATATCTCTCTCATCCAACGTTCGTTTGAAACCAAACGAGTTGCGTTGGGTTTGTGACGATGAGGCCTACGCACCCGTTTGATTTGAAGTGATTCCGAGCACTTTGAATTTTGAGCAAAATTTGATCCCCTGGATCAATCAACAAGGAACATTACCCCCTCCATTTCATAGCATACAAATATATCCTCATGCCAATAAAAGATGGTTGTAACTAATAATTCAATCAATTTCAAATGCATGTAGGTTTGATGCATGATGTTAAATGGACATGATAACGCCTTCGTAAATATATAGGCTAGTAGCTTGCAAAGATGGTTGTAGGTTGTGGTCGACTATTACAATAAAATTTAGCATTTTTTATGGATGGAGTGGTAGCCTTTACCCAATAAAAAAATTGAATAGAGAAAAGTGTTAATCATAACAAGGCCGCAACACAACCATCGAATGGTAAAATCGTTGTAGGTATGTAAGTTGGCCAGTGTTTCAATTCACAATAAATAAATTGATGGAAATGTAGGATGCTTCCTTAGACATTAAAATCAGTGACATATTCAAGCCATGATCCTAGTAAACCAACACCTGTGACAAAGCATTTATAAAAGGGAAGACAATGTAATGGACATGTGTGTGTGTGTAAGTGTAATAATTAGTCAAGTGACACATGACCTAATTGATAAGAAATATAGCACAAGATATGATCAATAATTTGAAGGAAAAGGCTAACTAGCCAATCCATATTATATTCACACCAAAGCTACAAATATATGGTACAATGGGTGATGCCTCATAGAAAGATTTGTTTTAGATCCTAACACCTTGCATGGTGACTAGGCTAGGAAATCTTAACTAACTCACTTTGTCTTCATTTGAAGATAAATCACTATTATCTTAAATGAATAATGCAATTAAAGGTGACATGAACACTTAGTAATTGGTAAGGTAAACCATAGGCTAGCATTCCCCCCTAAATCACAATTTTATATCTTTGTGTCAGCTAAGAAATAAAAATTAATGCAAAAGTTGATATATTGGATCTTTCAGAAGCCTCTGATCTAAGCTTCAATGAAAAAATTGTTTGAAAAAACCATCAAAACTACATGTTGGATGGTTCACCTAGAATGAGCTAGAAAAGAGCTTAAATCTGGAAGTGGACAACTGTCGATGTTTAAACATTTCCTAATTACTTGACATTATGATAATTTGCCAAGTAATTTAGCTAGAAGAAGTTGGTGTCTTCTGCTAATTGGTGAACGTGTAATATCACCACTCTAGTAACAGTGAATCACTGAAGTGCTTTTTGAATCTGGTGGTTTGGGATGACCACTAACTAATCGATACCATGTATCTAGTGGTTTGGGATGACCACTAACCAATCGATACCATGTACCTAGTGGTTTGGGATGACCGCTAACCAATTTGACACTTTTAGGTGTTGAACAACATCCCAATGTATCCCAATTGGATAATAAAGAGCTAAATGAGAGGAGCCTAAATTCCATGTTGGATCTTCCCAAATGTTGATTTGATGATGATTTGAAGTTCTAGATTCCATGTTGAAACTTCCTTGATTTGATTATAGACTAATTGTCTGATTTTGATTGATATGATTTGGAAACTTGAAGCTTGACTATCATTATCAATATTCCCCCCTTTGTAAGTTGAAATGTGAGAAGTCACATGTTTTCATGTGGGTTACCCTCAACCAATTCATCATTGTATTAACAGCTTTTGGTGGACCACTAACCATTTTCACTTTATTGGGTGGTTTCAGTTTACAATAAACTAGCTTCTCTAAGTAGTGTACCCCCCCTTTAAACTGTAAGAGAGTACCATCAATGTACTCCCCCCTTTGAGGTGCAAGAGAGTACCATTCTCATTTCACTATTTGTTGCAAGATGTGTCTTTACTCGAGAGAGAATTCTTTGGTTAGGCCGATTTTTTTGCTTCGTCGTTGATAACCATTGCCAAGGATTGATCCACCCATAATGAATCTTTAATCTTGCAGGTTTCTTCAATGTTGAACATCTATCTAAAGAATGGTTATGCTTGCTACAATGCTGACAAGGATGGAGATCAAAACATTGATCCTCCATGTTACCAAGTCCTTGACAATGTTGGCACTTAGCATTCCGCTATTGAACTGGAATAGGTGAAGTTGAAAATTCTTGAAGCAATCTTACAATTTTGAAGTGAATTAGTTTGGAATAATCTGGAATATGAAAAGTTACTTCCTTATGATAACCAAGTCTTGTTCTTTGTTTGTTGTTTCTAATTTCTTCCCAAGGTCTAATAATGGGCTTGAAAAGAGTATGTTGAATTTGTTCATGAATAATTTCATCCTCGTTTGAAATTGCATTTGAAATTGGCTTACCAAGTTGATCTTGTGTTGATTGTTAATCATTATCAATTTAAAAAAGTGAGTTGTTTTGAATAAGGACTAGTTCAAAATGTCGAAGATTCTTTCGTTGGAGTTCATCACAAAGAAGTTAAATCTAGAGAAGTTCTACTTTGGCTTTTGAAACTTGCAAACAAGTTATAACATATTAAATAGTTGTTTTGTTGATTGTGATTGTGTTGTCGACAACTATGAGTATTAGAGTGTTCGGTAACTCTAATAATTCTAGACTTCGATCCATTTTTAAAGATAGAATGAGGCTTCCTTGTGCAAGTACGTTTTGATTACAATTGACTTGACAGTAAAGAGGGCTTTTTGCAACTCTGCCCTGCATACAATTCAATCACTCAACCAATTCAATGTAGACTCAGAATTACAATGACTCAATCAATTCTTAGGTGTTGGGTTTGTTATCCCTCATTCTTATGGATAATTAAGGAGATGATGTCTCAAGGCTCTCATGTTGCAGACATGGATTACCGAGAGGCATATGACCATGAAGGGGCCCCTATCATAGCACACATCACCGTCCAATCGATGGCAATAACATCTACCACACCCAACTTGGCCCATAGAGACAACAAGTCTTGCTTCATGAGGTAACAAGTCTGATGTCGTGGTAAGTGTCATTTTAATATTTGGAGCATTCGAACATGTTGTTAACGATCCTTTCTTGATTTTGAAAACATTTTCTTGGAAATTATGCTTTTTTCCCTATTTCACCTTGGTGAGTGTCATGGTTTCCTAGTAAGTGACCACCCTTAGGGAAAACATTACTACTGGGGGGTCCCCTTGAAGGGTCATCTTATCATTCTCGCTCATACATGCCACCTTCCATCACTTAAACCCCTATGTTTCCCCATCTTTTAGGGCGTCGGGCTTGTTATCCCCTAGCCTAGGGATAACTAAGGATATCACGTTTTGAGGCCCACAAGTCCTAGACAAGGAGAACCGAGAGCCATATGACTTGAGCATGGCCCCGGAGGGCCCCTCTTTTCTTCAGTGCAGTCCACGTATCACCAACAATAGTATCCATCACACCAGCTTGGTCCTGAAGTAGTAGTGAGTCTTTCTCCATGAGGTAATGAATTCGGGTATCATGGTATGTATCACTCTAATTTTTGAAGCACTTGAATATGTTGTATTGAATCTTTCTTCATTTCATGATGTTTGCTTGGAAATTATGCTCTTTGCCTCATTCATACCTGGAAGGGTGACATGGTGCCCTAATAAGTTGGTTTCCCTTTAGGACGGGTTGCTACTGGGTGGATCTGTGAAAAGTCATCGTTCGTCCCCTTCATACTTACCACTTTCCATCTTTATTCATTTCATATCCCCTATACTTGTTTGGGCATTGGGATTGGCTACACTATGAAGGGTTGTACCTTACCTTGTGGGAAGAAGGGGCTAAAGGCCCAGAGGGTAAAAGTAGCTAGCAAGATTTAAAAGCCAATTTTGAAACCTTCAAAATGCTTTGCCCAGGGATCCCTGAGAAAGCAGTGAAAAGATTTTCAATAAGAAAAGGGGACCCATAAGATAACATAAACACTCAAGGTACTAGTTGATGGATAGGAGGTCTCATCACGAGCCGACCTATTATGACCTTGGGCATGTAGCGGTATGACACTACCACCTATCTGGTCACCAAGCCAGGGTAGTGGCTCTTGGTGGCATCGCAAAGAGAAAGGGAGTCTCATCACGAGCCAACCTTCTCATTTCCATGAAATGTTTGTGGATAACTTGTCACCTTTGGTCATCAAGTGAGGACAGTGGCGCTCAACTATTTCCTTGAAGAACAAGAGCAAAATATCAAAATAAATAAGCTAAGAGTAAAAGGCAATGAATTGGATAAGAAAACAATTGCATTCACGATAAGGTGCAACTTTCCCTCTACAAAGGCACCAAAGGCACCCATGTTGGCCCTTGACCAAGTTTTGAGGATCCTTGGTCATGTTTGACCTATTTTGGGACTTCGACGGGCTTTCGAAGGTGGAGCGCAAGTCGAAGAGAAGATCGCGAGATATCNTTTTGGGTTTTGGGCTTATGTAACGGGTATGGGGATGTTGGCCCATGGGTTTTACCCATGTTTAGGCCCACTTTGTAATGTATAAATAGAAAGCTAGGCGATGTAAGTAGGAGGTGTATGTGATGCTAAGTGCAAGTGCGAAAAGTGTGTGATACCAAGTGCTAAGTGAAAGTGATAGTTGTACATGCTTTGTGCATGTTGTGTCAGACTTGCAAGGCTAAGTGCAAGTGATTGTAAGAGATTGAGTAGAAGCTTTGTGTTGTAACCTAGCTCAGGGAAGGAGGATCTGGCGAGGTGCACGCAGATCTCCTGTCCTATGCGAAGTAGGATCTCGTGGCTTTGTGCATATAGAAGATTGACATAAGATAATAAAAGAGAAGAAGAGTTGGTGGACGTAGCCCCGTGCTAGGGGTGAACCACGTATATGTTGCATTATGGTTGCTTTGTGCATTGTGATTGTTTATTGTTCATATGATTAATGCAGTAATGTATGTTTAGATGCATTTGATATCGTAGCTTAGTGCTTAGTAATGTGAATAAATGCTTGATCTGATCTATTCCCTTATGCTAAGTGCGTCTATATGTTAGATCTGGTTGAATACTACGTTTCTCTGTAATTAGGGTTTTCTCTGCGAAGTGAATACTGTGAACTATAAATGCTAAGTGCTTTGTTAAGGTGTTCTAATCACATTTCAGTGTCCCAGCTAAGGTTGCAGACGTCTGAGTCCTGCAACCACCCCTGCCTCTACCTCGGGTGAGACTTCATCTGCTTCGCAGGTGTTGTCGAAAGGGCCGGTAGTTAGGGTTTTGTTGGTGTGTTTTTGTAGCATTGAACCTTGGGTCTACCCCTGTGCCAACAAATGGTTCTGTTGCCAGGACATGAAACTGTGATTGCTAGGAACTGAAGAAAAGAAAGCTCTGTGTGTAGATCTGTTGCTCTAGTGCACAGTAGTCTACTTGACTTTTGAAGCTCTTTGTTAAGAAGAAAAGTCAGATCTGAAGAAAAGAGGTAAGATCTTAAAGCTTTGTGCTTTGTTAAAGGTAAGAACAGTGAAAAGTTTTGATTGAAAAAGGTAAGATAAGTGGAAATTTTTGTTTTAAAAGTATGGATCTAGGTATGTTTGATAAATTTTGTCCTACCTTGACAAATAGGGCACAACTAGATGAAAGAAGGTTTGATATGAGTAGATTTGATAGAAATAATGAAAGATATGTTATTCCTATGCATAGAAAGAATGTTTGGACTAACAAATGGATGCAGGACCCTAGAAATAATTTTTTGCAGGCTAAGTTACGGTGACCCTAGTGCGTAGTACAAGAAAGGTTGGGGATCGTTCAAAAGAAAGAGAGGAGTAGCTCTTTGTTATAGTTGCAGAAGACCAGGACATCTTGCTAAGGAATGCCCTGGTAGAACACCTAATTGTCTTTGTTGCAAAGCTATGGACCATGAAGTTTTGGATTGCCCTAGAATGATTGCTAAGGTTGAAAGAATGAATATAAGACAAGAAAACCCTGAGGAAGATCAAGAAACTAAGACCATGACAGAATCCCAAAAAGAATAAGAGAATGTATTGCTACAAATGAAAGAAACCTTGAATGCTCACAGAAATATCAACTTATCAGAGATCTTCAAAGAAAAAGAATGCATAGAAACAAGAATAGAAGACTTCGACATTGACTGTGTTCTGGATGAGGAAACATAGGTGAATATCATGACGAAAACAACTTGGGAAATTGGGAAAGCCAGCTATGATTCCTTCATTAGGAGGAATAGGATTATTTAGAGAAAAGATGATAACCCTATGTGGAAGACTCACCCAAATATCTATGAGTGCTCATGGAACTACGACAGAGGAAGATTTTGAGGTTTATAAATTTATTGAGAACAATGCCCCATTTGCTATATTACTAGGAAAAACTTGGATTGAGAAAGATCAGGCCAAAATAAAAGAAGAGGAAGTCTTAGAACAGAAGAAGCAAGAATTAAAAGATTTCATGACTAGGAGGATAGCGCACTTGATTGAAGAACAAGAGAACAGATCAAAGTTGTTCCGAACCAGAAACTTGGATGTCGAAGTTGAAAGAACACAAGAAGACTCACCGAAGAGTAGAGCACCTACCCCAGATAGAGAAGAAGTATTGGCCTTGAACCCTACGAAATACCATCAATATCGCGAAGTTACTATGTTAAAAGGAGATAAGAATCAGAATGGAAAGAGGAATATCGAGAAGAAGATTACAGAGAAGAAGGATAGAAAGCTCAGTAAGAAGAGAGCAAAGATAGAAAAGTTGCAGAATGTTCCAGAAGAGACTTCACAGAAGGAAAGTATGCAAAACTGGAACTTCGTTGAGATATCAGAACAGCGCAACCTGGCACTTCACCACGGTGAAGCAATATAGTCGTTGAAATCATTATAACCGTTAGCCTGACACCCCAAACGGTTAGAACAACAGTTATGGCCAGAAAGCTCACCATCAGACCGTTGGGACCGCGTCGCAATGGACAGAACCGCATTGATGAAGGCCTCTCGTCCGTTGGAGATATCTGTTACACTGTTGTCTACTTATTGCGTCGATTGTTGCACCAAAAACACTTTTGCAAATTGTATCCTAGCCAACTCATTGCTACCGCACTATGTTTATTGAGATCGACACTTGTTCTATTGCTTTGAGCACTCATTCATCCACTTGAGTTATCTGATCTAAGCGTGCAGGTCGGACGAGCTCAGTGCCATAGAGAAAGTCATCGAAGAAGTTCTAATTGACCTTATGGTTGAGAAGGTGATGTTCGTTGGAGCTCAAGCCTCATCGACGAGAGGAATGCAAGCCTCCCCATTGACTGCTCACAGATCCGGACCATCCCGACCTACAGCAGAGAAAAGAACCAAGCATCGAGATGACTTGGCAAATGCGAAGTTAATCCCGACTATCTTGCATGACTACATCCCGCCTTTGGCTGGCACGATGAGTCGTGACAGTGTCCCAGGAGACTTTGATTACACCCTGGTTACTGCGTACCTCCTGAAGGGGATACATGCAGTTAGAACGTAGCAGGATAAGACCGCGACATTAAAACTCAATGACTTCAACCTAGGGGACCGCAAGAACTACAACATGCTCGCTCCTTACAAGTATTTGACCAGGATGAAGTTGAAGAACTAAAAAATAATCCCCCAGCCATAGACTATGAACCTCGCGTAGTCCACCCTCTTGAATGTCATGGAGATTCCACACTTTGGAAGGCACCAGGGGGTTAACGTGTGTGTTGAGCTCCTGCTATCATGTTACCATGGTGGCTATCTATGGCTAGACCGACACATCACAGTCGATCCGACGTTGATCCATAGGATCACCTGATTGAGCATGCAGGGACCCGACCCACAAGAATTCTACCCAGGGAACGCTATAGATCGTGCATTGGCACAAAGGATCAAAGACACATATGGCGGTGTAGAAAAGGGGACGCGAGGCTACAAGGTAGCTTCCATCAAGAATGGTGTAGTGCGTCTCGCCTGCCCGCTGATCACAGGAAAGCTCGTGAGAAAGAACAAACCTACACGGTTCACAGGATTCGTTGTTGACCTCGCCAGGAAATGTGTAGAAGGACTCCAGATGAACTGGGTGAAGTACCTAGTCAACCAGTTGGAATTCGATTGCCACGAGCTCAAGATCAGGGCTATGAGTTCCACTTTAGCTGGCTCTTGATCATCATAGAATTTACTACTTGGGAGATGTCGGAAGGTGCGACCTTCCTGAACATTGAGCCGTTCGAACCGCTCGTTGCAAAGTTCACCACGCTCTGGTACTCGAGTGATATGGGAAAACAGTGGCAGTCGAACATAGTATTCCACATGTACTATCTCCAGTTGTAGAGGGCTATCGGGGTTGTCCCTCACATGGCATCAAACACCCTGCACCAGTTCAGACCTCTCATGAAGTTTCGTGCAGATCAACACTTCATTTATATCATTGCATGTGCAAACAAGCATAAAGAAGAGTTTCAGTCATACTATAAGCTCACAGAGGAGGACCTCGACGAGATAACTAAGGACTAGTCAACAGACCTCCTTATCCCTGCTGACCCTGCAGAAATGTTTTATCCTGAACTAATTGGCAGCTCAGAGGCCACTCACAAAGAACACGACACACCTGGAACCAACAGAAGGAAGAAGACCGAAGAGGTAAAAAAATTGAGCAGTGCATCAGATGTAACTGCTTCAGTATCACTTGGACGAGGAGGTGATGACGAAGTAGATAGAGAAGAGAGCAATGGAAAAGAAGATCAACAGAAGCAAGATGAAGTAACACCACCTAGGGATCCTATTGATGAGGCTAATCCCTCGAAGAAAAGAAAGGTTTCCCCCACAAAACCTACTTCACGGAAGAAATCAAGAGCGAGCAAAACCACGATGTGAACCATGCTCACGGTCGATGACTTCGACTTCATCATCGCAGTTGTAGCAGATGCCTCACAGGACGTCTTGCAGAAACATGAAGCCAAGCAATATGAGATGTACGATAGAATAGAGGTTGAACTCAGAGGGGTACAACAGGCCCTTCAATCGAGTCGCGCAGTATCCACTACGCCCCCGCCATCAGAAGCACCAGAGTTGGGAGATGAGCCTACCCAACTCCACAGACTAGTTGATGCGATCGAAGCTCACCTTTGTTGCGCACAGGAAGAAATAGAACAGGCCACAGAGGCCCTAAAGCAAGTGCAAAAGTAGTCATAGAGCAATGCCAAGCTGTGCACCAGGAGAAGGTTGCTCTCCAAACAAAGTTTGAAGAGGAGAAGCACAAATCCAACAAGAGAAAGAGCAATTGCTCGCAGAGCAGCTCAGAGTCAAAGAAGCAGTTAGCAGAGCACTTTGCTCTGTGACAGGCTTAGAGCAAAAAGCAGAAGAACCAGTAGAGCATCAAGTAGTGTAGCTTGCGAAAGCTATCCAACAACTTCAATAGAGAATCACATATCCGGAGCTACGAACAGTGCCCAACACTTTGCAGGATGTACGAGATCAAAGAGAAGCAACTGCTTGAAGTGCAATTGCGAGAATCAAGGCCCTCACCATGGAATGTAAACAGCTAAGTGATCGCAGTGCCCAGACTTATGAGTGACTCACTGAGGATCCTGAATTGAAGGCACTGGAGTCACAACTCCGGGAGGCAAAGCAACAAGCACAAACAATACAGGCACAATTGAAGCTCCTGTCAACAATCAAGAGGATGAAGCGATCCCAAGAACAACGCACTGCTCAACAACATGTCCACACCATTCAGAGCAAAGTCATGGAAGTGACTCAGAGGCTCCAAAGAATCCAGGATGAGGCTTGCTAACTATCCGTAGAGATTGAAGGACGAGGAGCAGAACTGGAACAAGTTGTCACTGCAACTGAACAATGCTTAGAGGGATCTGTCAACAATGTAGTTATCTAAGAGTTCATTGAGCAGGAGGCCTTGGCGTAGCAACAGGTTGAAGCAGCTCAAGCCAAGCTCAAGGCTTTTGAAGTAGATCTACCCATATCAAAGTGACTCGGGATGAGTCACATGTGAGTGTTGGGGGCATGTTGGCCCTTGACCAAGTTTTGAGGATCCTTGGTCATGTTTGACCTATTTTGGGACTTCGACAGGCTGTTGAAGGTGGAGTGCAAGTCGAAGCGAAGATCACGGGATCTCGGCCCCTTGTTTAGGGATTTTTGGGTTTTGGGCTTATGTAACGGGTATGGGGATGTTGACCCATGGGTTTTACCCATGTTTAGGCCCATTTCGTAATGTATAAATAATAAGCTAGGCGATGTAAGTAGGAGGTGTATGTGATGCTAAGTGCAAGTGTGGAAAGTGTGTGATACCAAGTGATAAGTGCAAGTGATAGTTGTACATGCTTTGTGCATGCTATGTGAGACTTGCAAGGCTAAGTGCAAGTGACTGTAAGAGATTGAGTAGAAGCTTTGTCTTGTAACCTAGCTCAGGGAAGGAGGATCTGGCGAGGTGCGCACAGATCTCCTGTCCTATGCGGAGTAGGATCTTGTGGCTCTGTGCATATAGAAGATTGACATAAGATAATAAAAGAGAAGAAGAGTTGGTGGAGGTATCCCCAAGCTGGGGGTGAACCACGTATATGTTGCATTATGGTTGCTTTGTGCATTGTGACTGTTTTTTGTTCATATGATTAATGGAGTAATGTATGTTTAGATGCATTTGATATCGTAGCTTAGTGCTTAGTAATGTGAATAAATGCTAGATCTGATCTATTCCCTTATGTTAAGTGTGTCTATATGTTAGATCTGGTTGAATACTGCGTTGCTCTGTAATTAGGGTTTTCTCTGGGAAGTGAATATTGTGAACTATAACTGCTAAGTGCTTTGTTAAGGTGTTGTAATCACAGATCAGTGTCCCAGCTAAGGTTGCAGACATCTGAGTCCTGCAACCACCCTTGCCTCTACCTCAGGTGAGACTTCATCTACTTCGCAAGTGTTTCCGAAAGGGTCGGTAGTTAGGGTTTTGTTGGTGCATTGTTGTAGCATTGAAACTTGGGTCTAACCCTGTGCCAACAATTTTATTTTTTTAGTTTTGTGGGTTTTGATTATCATCATATGAGAACAAGGATAAGTAGGCAATCCTGCACTTGAAAATTTGATCTTTCATTGCAGGCACGGGTCTACTAGGAGATGTTGTGATTCTCATGCACTCTACGACGAGCACATGTCCCCAAGTAGGAGCTAGATGTTATCCCCATTTTGTGGATAACTAAGGAGATGATGTCTCGCGGCCCTCAGGTTCTAGATATGGAGTGTCGAGAGACTACTTGACCAACAGTACCCTTTGCAAAGATGGAAAACCCACTCACCACCACAGATCGTCACAGTTTTGCACATGGAATCTACCACATCAGTTGGCTTCCGGAAGGCAGTGGGCCTTGCTCCATGAGGTACAAATCTGTATTATGGTGAACATCATTTCATTATTTAAGCCATTTGAATATGTCATATCTTAGATTTCTCTAGATTTCATGATATATGCTTTGGCATTATGCCTTTTGCCCTACTTCACCTTGGTGGTTGACATTGTGCCCTAGTAAGTGGTCCTCTTTGGGAATTGGTTTGCTACTAGGAACTCCCTTAATGAACCATCGTACCGTTCCCAGCCATACTTACCACTTTCCATCATTATTCCCCTCCATTTCCTTATCTCTTGGGATTTTAGGGTATATTGACTCAAGAAGGGGTTGTCCCTCGTTCTATGGGAAAAAGCGGTTGAAGGCCTAGAGGGGTTGATGTTGGGTAAAATATAAAAGCCTTATATAAACCTTCTAGATGCTTCACCCAGGGATCACCCAAGAAAGCAATGAAATGCTTATCTTTAAGTAAAGGGGACCCACAATATAATAAATAATGCTTAAAAGGTTAGTTGGAGGATAAGAGGTTTCATCATGACCGACCTATCATGTCCATGAATATCTAGTGGTATGACATTACCATCATTTGGTCACCAAACTAGGGTAATGACTCTCAGTTGCATGGTAGAGAGAAAGGGGGTCTCATCACAAGCCAACCTTCTCATTTCCACTAGGTCTTTGTGGGTGACATTGTCATCATTTGGTCACCACACCAAGGCAGTGACCTTCAATCTCTCCTCATGCTATATTGAAAGAAAATACAAATAAAGAAAGATAAAATGCAATTGATGGGCTTGGAAAAAGTGCATTGTGAATGGAGGTACCACACACCCTCTACAAAGGCACCCATGAATGAGACACTACGACCCCTTGTATGTCATGAGCCCTATGCCCATTGAGTCTTTACCACAACCAATTCATCCACTTTACATGACTTAGAAAGGGGTCTCTTGGAAACTCTCCTTGACCTAGGGAAAGATCTACCCAATAGGACACCTTGTTAACCCTCCCATATTCAAGCTTGACAAGTAGCACTGTTAAGCCCTAATATTGGCTCATTACCACTTAATTGGGGCATATTAGATTAGTAATGTTATTTTATTTATGTCGGCTTAGGCCATTAGTTGTGATTTAGATTAGTAATGTTATTTTATTTATGTTGTCTTT
>JASDQU010303045.1:0-10660 GCA_032191745.1 Picea mariana | reverse complement strand
AAATCCAATCTTGCCAATCCAACGGTCAAGGAGGGTCACAATAGATCCTTGGATCTATGGTCCATGTCACATCACTACTTCGGGTTTCGGAGGATCCGTCCCCTTAACGATGATTACCAACATTCGTCGAACTTACGAACACTGAAGGAGTCGAGGCATTAACGCATGTGCTCCTTCTTCAATCCTAACGGGCGTGACAGACCTTGGGACCTCCCGAACGGGTCTCGTCCATTCATCTCCTAGATGAAAGGATATTCCCTTTTGGTATTTGAATCTTCGCTGTTTTTCTTGAGCTTTGTTGGATCTGAAAGACTTAAGAGTTTTGCGCTCTTTCTCTTAAACGTAATGCTTGGAAGGATTCTTCCGCTCACCCCTTACGTTCATTCCTCAACTCTAGAACTTAAGATGGTCTTGATCTCTACCCACCTTGCAGAGACTCAGAGCATACCTGCATTACCTCTCCTGAGATTAATAGACTCCGTTCTCGTAGTGATTGCAGGGTTCAACCTCCACAATCAGGGAAGTTCTCACTCAACTCTAGGACGGTAATGAAATTATTTGGGGAAAGTGTTCTCTAGGAATTAAACTAGAGCATACGAAAAATCAAGCAGATGCAAAAGTTCTCAAGGGATGAAAGCATACTCTTAACTTAATCATTCAATATAGAAACCATTTATAGGAACATAAATACAAGCATGCATCCATTATTTACAATTCAAATCACAAGGCATAAAAAAACTTATCAGAACCATAAGGCGTGATGCGACTGCTGAGAGGGGTGCTTGGTTACACCCAACCATAGGCTCAATCACTCCCAATGGATTTATCACTAGCCACCCCCGAGCTTAGGCCACGATGCTTTAAGATTCAATCTCTTACTTCTAGCTCAACGGAAGTTAGGGATGAAGGTTACTCTCCTTCTTCCAATACAGGAATAGATAAGGACGAAGGTTACTCTCCTTCTTCCAATACAGGAATAGATAAGGACGAAGGTTACTCTCCTTCTCCTAGCTCTGTTTCTATTCTCTATGACCAGAACTCACTTTTTCACTTTCAATCCTTCCTCAGACCCAAGAGCTTCAACTCTTGTCCCTACACTCTTCGCAGGCCCTCTCTGCCCACACCACACTTCCTTTCTTGTCTTCCTCAACAAGATTGCGTGTGGCTCGAATTCCCTAGTCCGTGGTCAGGTTTGAAAGCCTTATTGATGGAAAGTTTGCCCCATCCCCTCATTAAATCTTGAGGAGGCCTTCCCACCTACCAGCCTGACGGGAATTCATTCTTGGTTAGAGGGTTGTTTTGATCTTGAGCAATTTAAATCTAGCATGGTACTGGTTCGATGGAGGTTAACGCAATCATTTCGGGTCCCCTCCACCACCTTTTCATTAGAAATCGTGGTCTCTCTTATAACATCCCGTTCACAACAATCATGCAATACGTATCCATTTTCTATTAAAATAACATAATTTACATTCATCGACCTTTTATTCAAAAGTCCATCAAAACAAACATTCACACCTTTGAGTTTTCCATAGTTCTCTGGCCAATATAGTTATATTTACAGACTGGGGGAAATAGGGTGTCACAATTTCGCCCCTCTTAAAGGAACGTTGTCCTCAATGTTCTATCTATAAACACGATATGTATGTACATAAGTAAACAAAATTGGATATGCCTGTCTCATGGCATATTCCATTTCCCACGTAGCCTCATCTGGGCCAAATTGTTTCCACTGTACATTGACCTATGCAATGGTTTGATTTTTGAGTGAGGTTTCCTTCCTGTCTAGTATGCATTGGGGTTTTGGCAAGAATTCTCCCTCTGGTTCCACCTGGATCATAGACCAGTCAATTATATGACTAACATCATGTACATATTTATTCAATAATGAAATAGGAAAAACATTATGTGCCTTTATAGTGGGATGAAGTGATAGCCTATAGGCTACATGTCCCACTCTATATAAGACTTCAAAGACTTCACAATACCGAGGTGCCAACTTGGCACAGGCTCCCATTCTCAGGGAACTCTTCCTGGGTCTAACTTTGAGATAGACATGGTCTCCTATCTTGAACTCTCGGGGAGTCCTTTTTCTGTCGGCATAAATTTTCTATCTATCCTGAGAAATCTTTAGATTTTGCTTTATCTGGATCACTTGTTGTTCCATTTCTTTCAGCATGTCGGGTCCGATTGTAATTTTGTCAACTAGATTATTCCAGCTGATTGGAATCTTGCACTGTCTACCATAGAGGGCTTGAAAATGACTCATCTTCAAGGATTCTTGATAACCGTTGTTGTAGGCAAACTCTACCAATGGTAGGTAGTCTTCCCACTTCTTAGGATTATGCATTACATGAATCCTTATCTTGTCTTCTACTATTTGGTTCACTCTTTCTATCTGTCCATCAGTTTGAGGGTGATAGGTTGTGCTGAACAACAATTTAGTCTCAAAACTGGCCATTAGGGATTTCCAAAAGTTTGAAGTAAATTTGGTATCTTTGTCAGATACAATTTCCTTGGGCATGCCATGCAGTCTGGATATCTCCTTCATGAAGATGTTGGCAATATCTATTGCCTTGCAAGTTGACTTGACAGGGTTGAAATGAGTAGACTTACTCAGTTTGTCCACCACGACCATGATGGCATCATTTTGCTTGGTCAAATTTGGTAGTCCAGTGATGAAATCCATGGAGATGGTTTCCCATTTCCATTCTAGGATTGGTAGGGGTTGTAACAATCATGTTGGGTGCCAGTGTTCTGCCTTAACTTGCTAGCATTCTAGGAACTTACCTAGATAGTTAACTATGCCTTTCTTCAATCCATGCCAAATAAATTGTTTCCTAGTGGTCGTGATCATTTTCTAATATCTTGGGTGACCTGTATAGGGTCTCTTATGAAGTTCATCCATTATGAACCTCTTTAAGTCGTCATAGTTTGGAATATATAATATGTTTCTATAAGTCATCAACCCTTCCTCAAGCATTTGGTAGCCTTCATACTTTATCCCTGTAGGCTCTTATCTTAGGTATGAGGTCACGGTCTTGAAGAATGCGTCTGTCTCTTGTCCCTTTTTGAATCTTTCCCTAACATCTATTTCACAAGTGCTTACTGCTGCTAGATGAATTGTTTTTATACTTCTTCTAAGGCATCGACCACCCTATTTTTATTTTCCTTTGATGTGTTTGATTTCGAAATCAAACTCAATAAGGAGAGCCATCCACCTAGCTTGTATGACATTGAGTTTTGGTTGATCAAACAGGGGCCTCAACCCACAATGGTTTGTCATAAGCACAAATATCCTTCCCAGGAGGTAGTGCCTCCACAGTTTTAAAGCATGTACTATGGAAACCAACCCTAGATCATGGGTCACATAATTGATCTCATGTTCATTTAATTTCTGGGATGCGTAGCAAATTACACGTCCCTCTTGCATAAGGACTCCTTTGAGTCCTTCCTTGCAGACATCTGTACACACGAGGAAATAATTATCTGAGTTCACAATCTTCAACACGGGTGCATGGGTCAGGAGATATTTCAGTTCCTGAAATCTTTCTTCACATTTTGATGTCTAAATGAATTTAATCCCCTTTTTTTAAAGGGCAGTGATTGGACAACCAATCTTGGAAAACCCTTTTATGAACCTTCTATAGTATCCTGCTAGGCCCATGAAGGACCTAATATTGGATACATCCTTAGGGGTAGGCCATTCCATAATAGATCTGATATTTTCAGGGTCCACTGCCACCCCTTCCTTAGAAATGACATGGCCTAAGCAATGGTCTTGCTTCTGAAAGAAATCACACATGCTAAACTTAGCGTAGAGATGATGCTCTCTTAGTACTTGAAGTACAATTATAAGATGTTCTTTGTGCTCCTCCCTGTTCTTGGAGTAGATTAGGATATCATCATTGAAAACCAACACAAATTTGTCCATGAATTTGCTGAGTACATTATTCATCAAGAACATAAAAGTGGCGGAGGAATTGGTTAACCCAAATGGCACCACCACGAATTCATAGTGACCATAGCTCATCCTGAAGGGTTTTTTGTGGATGTCTTCATCCTTAATACAGACTTGGTGGCATCTAGACCTTAAGTCGATCTTCGAGAATATGGAAGCACCTCCCAATTGGTCGAATAAGTCATCGATTCTTGGTAATGGCTACTTGTTCTTTATGGATGTCTTATTGAGTTGTCTGTAATCTATGCACAGTCGAAGTGTGCCATCTTTCTTTTTCAAAAACAAGACGGGTGCTCCCCACGGTGATACACTAGGTCAGATATAGCCTTTGTCCATCATCTCCTTTAGTTGTAGCTTGAGCTCAACCAATTCTAGTGTGCTCATTCTATATGGCATTCTAGATGCTGGTACTACTCCTGGTGTAATTTTTATCGAGAAGTCGATGTCCCTTCTCGGAGGTAGACTTGGTACCTCTTCTGGGAACACGTCCTTGTATTATCTTAATATGGGGTGGTCCTCTAGGTTTGGTTTTTCATTCTCAACAGATCCTAGTACCTGTATGGCATATAAGGAACACCCCTTTCTGCAATTCTTTTTCATTTGAAGGGTTGATATTTGTCTCACAGAGACAGGCTTGTGAATCCCTTGGAGGGTCGTTTTTCTCCCTTCTTCATTTACACATTCTAAAGTTTTATGATAACATTCCAATTTAGTTTTATAAGCAGCCAACCAATCCATACCAATCAACAAGTCATAAGATCCCAGGGGAAGTATGTTAAGGGTCTCTTGGGTGGGCAATCCACCCATGATGAATTAGCAGGCTAGTATGACCTCTGCCACTTTTCTTTTGGTCCCAGTGGCTAATCGAATCAACCATGATTTAACATGTCTAATTGGTTTTAGTTTACACTTATCAATAGTTCGAGGTGCCACATAACTCAAATTAGAACCCGGGTCAATTAAAATAGAAACTAGATGGTTGGCGATCATACCTTCCAGCTCCACTACTGAAGCTTGGTGGTCGGCTTGATTATTGTCCAAGGTTGCATAGATTCATGGCATGCTCCTAGCCACATCATTGATGGTGGTATCTTCTTGGATATTGTAGACTCTCTTACTGTTTTGTTGCCCATGTGGGCAGTCCCTCAATCGATGATCTTCTCCACAACCCCAACATTTTAAGGGTTCCTTCTTTAGGTTATCGGTCTTTTCTGGGACTGTCTTAAAAGGTTTATTTTCACTTTGAGAGGGGAAATTTTTCTGATATACACTTCTAGTAGGAAGGCTCCTTCTGGAATATTTTCCATAGTTCTTAAATCTTTAGGATTTAAACCCCTTCTTCTAGAATCCCGAACTACTCCTCTTCTTCCAGTCCTCGTGAGGTCTTGTCTTACTCCCAAACTGTTCATAACGATACCTTGCCTTTCAGATAGTTTCTTCTAAGGTCTATGGTTCGTCGAACTTAATCCTGTCCCGATAGGTCCGAGGTAACCCACTAATGAATTGCTGCATTTTTACTTTTTCATCTTTTATGTAGGGTACATACCTTAGTAGTTCAAGGAATTTATTGACAAATTCATCTATGGTGAGTTGCCCCAACCTGAGCTCATAGAATTCCCTAGTCTTCCCATCCATGTATTTTTTTGACAGATACTGCTTCCTGAAGTATTTCTCAAACTATTTCCATGACAAGTCCTTCTCATGGACTCCTTTCACATTCCTAAGGTCTTCCCACCATATGGAAGCATTTCCATTCAGGTTGAAGATGGCTATTTGAGCCTTCAAGTTTTCATAGTAGTCATGGACTCTGAAGTACTTTAAACCAAGTAGCCAAGCTTTTGCCTCTTCTCCCTTCTTAATCTCTCCATCAAAAGAGGGTGGTTTGGCTTTATTGAACTCTTCAGGTCCATGGGTTTTGGAACTCTTTCGCTTCTTTCCTTTCCTTTGAGAATGTGAGTTGGCTCTGCTACCAAAAGATCCTTTAGAGTTGTCAGCTTCCTTTCTAGAGGACTCTACCGATGAGTGTCCCCTACCTCCAGGTTGGGCCTTCTTCGAGGTAATTTTCCCAGTGTAGTCACTTATGGAGTCATGTTTTCAGATCTCAGGTGGACTTTGACTTCTCTTCTTATGGCATCGGTCCACATGACCAGTTACGGGTTCATGATGTAGTTGCCTCTGTATTTCGGATAAGCTCTACAGCAAGACCGCATTAATTTATGCCTGTTTTTCTTGGTCTTTTATCAATTTCTCGTTGTCATACTTGTAACTCTATAATTCAACCCTGAGGCTCCTTACAGTTTCCACCAGATCTAGAGGGGTTTCCACTGCCCTCCTTTCGTCAGATTCTTCATCTCTGTTGTGGGAGACTTCCCCCACTTTATGAAACGTCACCATCCTTTATCTTTGGAGTTTTCCCGTGATTTACTGACCGCTCGAGTGTTGACAAAAACACTTCTTGTTAGCTAACAGTCTATTAGTTCATGAACAATACATGGTGCAATTTATTAAATGCATACACATAGTATAAAGTTTCATTCTTTTCTTTAATAACATTTTTTAACCAGACTTTTTAAGAAAGAGGTAAGATAGGGTGTCACTCTTTTAAAGGTACTCCAATTAAAGTTTTTAAGCGACTTGTCAGTAAGCCCAAGTAGGCCAAGTGTTGTAACCATGCTCTGATACCAATTTGTAACACACCCATGACGGGGTATAAAAAAATTTCACTTTTTCTTAACTCTCTTTAGATTCCCCTTTCTTAAATTGTAGGTTCTTCCAACCCATGGGCTCTTTCCTGGCCCCTTTGAAGGGTTTGAGCAACAAGTGCTATCTCCCATGCTAGCCCCTTCCTTCCTATGACCTCAAGTTGTGACCACACGCTTATTTGAAGGCGATTCGTGACTTCGCATGTCGGGTATTTGCATGTGATCCAAACCTGACTCTTCCGACTCTTGAAGTTCCGAACTAGAACCTAGCACGTACTAGCTCCTCCCTAAATATTTGCCAATGTGACCCCTCTCTATGACCTGGGGCCAATATTCTGAGTGCTTCATGAATTCATGCTTCATGCTTCGTGTTGTCAGAATATTGCTCATATCCCTTCTTCCAAAACCCGAACTAGCAAGTTTCCCTCGCCAGATAAACGGTCCACATTCTCCTGCAATCCAACGGTCCTGATCTCCTCTCTCGCGAATCAGGATTTCTCATTTCACAACTTTGGAGGTTGGCTTACCTCTATTTCCCCGATTCCCAATTTCTGGATATCCACTTTCCAGATGAATGGTATAGATCCCTCCTTCGATCAACAACTGTGATCCTTTCACGAACTTGGACTTCACGAGTTCTCACGACTCCTGTCTCTAACTTTCTGAGTTGCGATTTAATGAAATTTCGATCTCTCGCCACATGTCCCTTCTCGATTGACAACTAGGATCCTTTCACGAAATTGGACTTCGTGAGTTCTTGCGACTCCTATCTCTAACTTTTCGAGTTGCGAGTCAGTGAAACATTGATCTCTCGCCACGCATCCCTTCTCGATGGACGACTAGGATCCTTTCTCGAACTCAGACTTCACAAAGTCCACTCTCCTATGCAACTCCAAAATCTTAAACCTTATGCACTTTCCTCTAGATACAATGAATGTTGGTCCACGCACTCAGATCTAACCACTGAGGTCTGATCTCCTCCTTGCACATTCTTCTAATTGTCTAGACATGGGTTCCAACGGTCCAATTATTTCACAACGCTCGATCCAACGATCACTATTTCTCCTCCTCCTGAGCTTTCTATTTCTTCCCTGACTTGGAATATTTCATATGTTTCGAAGGTCTCGACCTTCGATTTTCTTCTTGCGAGCCCTGATGTATGGTCTCGACTTCTGCTTTCCCTCCTGATCAGCTTACGAACTTGAAACAAGTTTGCCTCTTGGACCCCATCTACGCTTCTAAAAAGTGCTTGTCTCTTTTGAGCTTGGTCCTTAGGGATTTTCTAATTCCCACATGCTCCTTGCATTACTCTTCTTGTGTCGGATCGACGGTCCATGACCTTCCTCAATCCAACGGTCCAGATCACATCTTAACTTCTGGTTTTGGGAGTTTATTCATGCCAACGTGCGATTCTCCCGATGTGTGAAATCTGATCTCACCAATCCGACGATCAAGGAGGGTCTCGATAGATCCTTGTATCTATGGTCCATGTCACATCACTACTTCGGGTTTCAGAGGATCCGTCCCCTTCATGATGATTATCAACATTCGTCTAAATTACGAAGACTAAAGGAGTCGAGGCGTTAAATCATGTGCTCCTTCTTCAATCCTAAAAGGCGCGACAGACCTTGGGTCCTCCCGAACGGGTCTCATCCATTCATCTCCCAAATGAAAGGATATTCCCTTTCGGTATTTGAATCTTCGATGTTTTTCTTGAGCTTTGTTGGTTCTAAAAGACTTAAGAGTTTTTCGCTCTTTCTCTTGAATGTAACGCTTAGAAGGATTCTTCCACTCACCCCTTACATTCATTCCTCAACTCTAGAATTTAAGATGGTATCGGTCTCTACCCACTTTGCAGAGACTCAGAGCATACCTGCACTACCTCTCATGATCTTAGTAGACTCTGTTCTCGCAGTGATTGCGGGCTTCAACCTCCACAATCAGGGAAGTGCTCACTCAACTCTAGGATGGTAATGGAATTCTCTGGTGAAAGTGTTCTCGAGGAATTAAACTAGAGAATAAGAAAAATCAAGAAGATGTAAAAGTGCTCAAGGGATGAAATCATACTCTTAACTTAATCATTCAATATAGAAACCATTTATAGGCACATAAATACAAGCATGCATCCATTATTTACAATTCAAAGCACAAGGCATAAAAACACTTATCAGAACCATAAGACATGATGCGATTACCGAGAGGGGTGATCGTTTCCACCCAACCATAGGCTCAATCACTCCCAATGGATTTATCACTGGCCACCCTCGAGCTTAGGCCATGATGCTTTGAGATTCAATCTCTTACCTCCAACTCAACGAAAGTTAGGGACGAAGGTTGCTCTCCTTCTCCCAATACATGAATATATAAGGACGAAGGTTATTCTCCTTCTCCTAGCTCTGTTTCTATTATCTGTGATCATAACTCACTTTTTCTCTTTCAATCCTTTCTCCGAACTGAGAGCTTCGACTCTCATCCCTACACTCTTCGCAAGCCCTCTCTGCCCACACCATGCTTCCTTTCTTGCCTTCTTCATCAAGATTGTGTGTGGCTCAAATTCCCTAGTTCGTGGTCAGGTCTAGAAGCCTTACAGATGGGAAGTCTGCCCCATCCCCTCATTAACTCTTGAGGAGGCCTTCCCACCTATCAGCCTGACGGGAATTTAGTCCTGGTCAGAGGGTTTTTTTTATCTTGAGCAATTTAAATCTAGCATGGTATTGGTTCGGTGGAGGTTAACACAACCATTCTGGGTCTCCTCCACCACCTTTTCATTAGAAATCGTGGTCTCTCTTAGAACATCCCCTTCATAGCAATCATGCAATACGTATCCATTTTATATTAAAATAACATAATTTTCATTCATCGACCTTTTATTCAAAGGTCCATCAAAACAAACATTCACACCTTTGAGTTTTCCATAGTTCCCTGGCCAATATAGTTATATTTACAGACTGGGGGAAACAGGGTGTTACACCATGGATGGAAAACATAGAGAGAGAAACAATTTGCCTATGATGGTAGAGAACATGAAACAAAAGGCATGGGTAGAAGGTCTAGGATTAGGCATGGGCTGTTGTGCTGCTAGATGGGGTCGGGGGAGGTCTATATGTCAACTTTCTTTCCTAAAGCAATAGACCCCAACCATTGTTACCTTTATTTTTTCTGCAACATGGAAGGGAGCACGTTTAGTTTTGAACCTAGGCAACCTTCTCCTAGACTTTTATTACAGTTCTAAGATGCTTAAGAATCATGCCATTTTGTTTTCCTTGTTCTAGTCTCTAGGTCAAATATCATAGTTGGCAATTGTCTTGGAATATTTAGAATATGGTGGTTGCAGTGAGAGTTATTAATGAGATAACTCCTTTCCTTCTAAAAGTGAAATATGACATTTTGTTTATCTGCCACCTCTAGAAATTTGTAGAGTAGGATTTAATTTAATTTAGGAGAGTAGATATCCAACTAAACTTAGAGATGGTTGCAATCTTGGCAAAGTTGGTAACCAAATTCCAAAGTGCTCTAGCCTCTGGACACTACACAAAGGTGTTTGTAATTTTTTCATTTAGGCCATAATTAAGAAATTTTTGGCCTTAGTGTTTAGTGCTACTATTTCAAAATGAGGTCCTTTCCATGATGCATAAGAGACCAAGGAAAAGTGATTTTTTGACTCCCTTGGTGGTTCACACTCTCCAAGCAACCTATTTGCAAATTGTGGCTATGTAATTTTCTTTCCAAAGCTTGTTGAGCCTAGTCTTTATTTCTTACCCATATGTATTTATTGTGCATATCTGCTAGTGTGAAGTTCATGAATGCCTTTGATACATTACAAATATAGGAGACAGATAATTAGAATCACACCAAAAAATTGCTTAGTACAAACATGGTGGAGTAGGAGGTTAGTTGTTGATGTACAATTGTAGGTACAAGGCAGGATGCATAAAGTGCATGTAATCATTCTTATATTCTTATGCAAAGACAAGTACAAGGCACACCCATGGCATGC
>JASDQU010303043.1:1333-13765 GCA_032191745.1 Picea mariana | reverse complement strand
AACACATTTAATAGGGATGTCATACAATGTCTGTTAATGTGGTGGGGTATCCCTTGGGTTTTCTCATGAGGTTTTCCTTGGAACATGTATAATGCTCTAGTTTGTCAGTTCAGTCTAGATTTGGTGGTAAAGAGAAGTTATTATCCTCCCCACCTAAGTTCAAATCCATTTTGTGGCATTTTTTCCCCTTGTTTGTCAATTAGGGTTGGCAAGGTACTAGAAATCTCACCCTCACTTTTGTGCTTGAGAGTGGGATGAGATGTTTCCAAACATTTAGCTCGGTGGGATACCTCTAGTGATTGAGTGCTTTGAGCCTCATGTAGGAGGTATTTGATTTGATCCCTCAATCTAGCTTCCTTTGTTGTGTGCCTCACTCGATGTCTTTACTAAGACTGCCACTATAATCAACATCGATGGGTTTACACTAAGTACCATTTGCAAAATGAAGGGAAGTGCTCTGAGATTTCCCCGTGAGGTTTTCCTTGGAAAAAAATATTTTTCTTTAGTTCAATCATATGGGGCTAGCTAATCAACGTTGTCTCCAATTTTATTTGGCATTTGGCTAGTTCTATGCTAGCAGATACTTGGTTTGAATCTCCTTGGGTGAAGTGCACTAGTTTAGAGTTTACTAAGGATTCCATCCATGAATTTGGAGAAGCATCCCTTAGATTTTCTTGTAATGTTTTCATTGGAAAGAAAAAGAAAAAAAAAATAATGTTCTAATTTAACTAAAAACATCTTATTAGCATAAATTATTTCCATAGCTCCAAAGTTCTTAAAAGGTTACACACTCTTTACAAAAATACAAAAATGAACCCCAACCATAAAACCTAAACTACCAAAATGTCATTCATTAGAGTCAAGATAAAAACAAAATAGGTCATTCCATAATATTTATTAAAAAATATAGAATTAAAAAAAAAATAATAATAATAATAAATTGAAATCTAAAGTGGAATACTTTAATATTCTAAATCATTCATGAAAAAATAGAATTGAAATATAAAGTCTAATATTTTAAATCATTAAAAAAAAACGAGAATCCCTTAAGACCAAGAAATTAAAATTTAGAGTTTAAGATTTTAAATCATTCAAAAAACTAACTCCCTTGAGAGGAAGAAACAACTTATCATGTGGGAGGACCATGATTTTTCATATTAAGCGAGACTTGGATCCATGATGAAGAATTTATTAGGCTATTAAAACAATAATCGTTTTCAATTTAATATCTAACAATCTCTACAACGTTTTCCAAAACTAACTAAGAAATGTATTTCTATATTACAAAATATAGATGACATAAACAAAAACATTTAAGTATATTGTTAAAAAAAATACTTATCCTACCTATTAACATTTAAGTATATTGTTAAACAAAATACTTATCCTACCTATTGTATGGAAGTTAACTTGTAATAAGGAAATGTATTTATATATTACAAAATGATATATAACAGAAGCAAAAGTATTTAAGCATATTATTGAAAAAAATACTTATCTCACCTTTTATATGGAAGTTGACTTCCTCTAACTTGAGTTTTTTTGGAAAAGCGGATGGTTCAAACCATTACAAACTAACACAACCACATTATCGATGCACAAGGGTAAAAGATGATAAATAATATTCTAGCAATGTCATAACATTAAAATAAAGCATAAAACTTGAAAATTCAAACCTGATGTAAAACATTATAAGTGAAATTTTGAACCTGAAAATAATTTTAACCTAAAAAAATTACAACATTAAAATTTGAACCTGTTTTGCATGAATTGATTACCTGTTTTGCATGAATTGATTACCTGTTGGATGAAGATGAGACCACCAGAGACCAGCAGCAAAGCAGATATCTTGCTTCAATAGTTGCTTGGCCGTAGTCTGGCCTACGCACGTGCATAATTTTGCTCATGTCTTTTTTGTATGGATCGAATCTACAATCCAAATAAATTTGAGTGTAAAGTTCACCTATATCATTGGTTTAAACTACAACATGCAAGCTTTGTGATGGGACATATTACAATAAATGTTGGATATTAACATGAGCTGGTTGGATTTTTGGGGTGTTTTCTCTGGACTATATTGGTTTGGACCTTGAGTCACCTTATAAACAAAATTCTTGGAAATCAATTACACTAGTAAAATTTGATATTTATTATCTAAAAAAAATCTATTAAATTTATTTATTATCTACATATGTAATGATGATAAGTTATTTAAGACAATTCTTAAATTCAATCCATCCAATGAATATGGAGCAAAGTCAAGTGAAATCAAGAGTTAACTTTATTCCATACTCATTCCATGAAAGAAATCTACAATGAAATTAAGTTTGAAATTAAGTTAGAGTGTTTTTTAATATACATCAAAATCCATCCACAATAATATAAAATATGATGTTCACACTAAGCTAAAATATGGTTTTCAAATAATGTTGCAATTTAAATGCACATGGGTTATAAATCATTGTAAAATGGCACATAGTTCTTTACCCACTAGGAAATAATAATATGAAGGTATTTTTAAATTTTTTTTGGCCTTATGATAACAATGAACCCAATAAACACTGGATGATAATAGTTTTGATATTGTCTCAATGTTTACTCATGACCTTCTTTGTTGGGTGGGACTTTATTTCTTTTCGAGGGCCTTAGCTCACTCAGGATTTTGAGGACCTCGTGCCACCTTGTCAATCCAAATTCGTTGTATACCTAATGGTTATGAACATATATGTTTCCTCTTAAAAGGATATAAGTTCAAATCAAGAGGGGGTAGGGTATGTATACCTAGATATACTTTAGGAGTCAAATCCATGAGTGGAGGAGGTCCCTTCTCCTACAAACAAGCAGTCTCATACACCAATTTGATATCTGGTTTGATCGTAACCTTAAAATTAGATTATTATTATTGTTATTATAATTAACTATTAATACATGTGATAATAAAATAAAAACAATAATCAAGTAGATGTCAATAATAACTAGAAATCATGTAACTTTTGCCTGTGCAAATTTGAATCCTGTCGTCCAAGATTTTTTCTAAATTCAAATTCTTTTATATATAACTTACATTTTGACAATGTTCAACCATATTGGCTTGTCGTGTGATGCCCCAACGAAATCTTATGCAACCCAAAATATAATATCAGCAGCTCAGTTGGTTAGAGCACCCGTTTAGTAAGCGGGAGGCGTCTTGTTTACAATTTCATTAAATTTATCTCCCTGGTTGCAATTGTTGCATTCTCGTTAGCATGTGATTGGCTTCATTCTACCCTTTCATCTCACTCACTCATTAGGGTTATTTAAACAAAATCAAACCATCTAAAATAATTATAATGATGATATACCTATTTTTTTGTATACACAAAGATCTACAAAATTCTTTTATACCCACTTTTATATCAAGTCTAATTGATAGAGGAGTAGAATTTGTTGGGATAATTTAAGGATGGAAATTTATCTCAGAATATAGAAATCTTGGCCAATCTTACTAGTGCTTAATACTCAAACTATAAAATGTTTGGCTATATTTTTGTAAAAATATTCAAATTTCTAAGCATTATATATATTTTCTATCAAATTTGGGCTATTTTAAGGTAAAATAATTGTATTCTATAGAATTTATAGAATTTGGGCGAATCACTATTACAAAAAATGGAAATTGACGAATATATTTTAAGGAAAAAGCACTGAAAATTAAGGCTATGAGTGATTAAATTAAAAAATAAAATGTTATTAAATGGGGTTAAATCTAACCCACATGAGTTCAAATCTCAAGTACTCTTCTAGCATCTTTTTAGGTATAAATTGGAAAATGAGATGCATGATGTATTTTCTTGCATCTTAAGTTTGTGTCTTGTTAAATCTTCATTGGCAACATTTTTCTATTTTAGCATTTTTCAATGTCATCTTGTTTTACATCATAGAGCATTGTTTTTGCACTTCATTGTACCTTTTAATATCTATTTCTATCTTCAGTGATGATGATGATGATGATGATGATTAACGTCCACTCAGACCGAAATGGTCTATCGGACCTTAAGAAGGTAAGGGATTACTTGCAATTATTTAGAATTTTGTTTATCTGCTGGAAAAACATTAAGAGAAGCTTTCCATGATCACCATAGTTTTGTTGAGTTAAAAGGTTGGAAAGGTTGGTAGTGTGACAAATATTTTGAAATTAGGATCTAATATGAGTATAGGTTGGACAATCAAAGAGAAATTGTTTTTCATCTTCAACCCTCTTAGTGTCACAAAGGTGACACTCTTTCATCCCATGGTGTTTTAGGAATTGACCAACACCCAGTTTCACTGGGGAGCTCATGAGAATTTGTTCTTATTTTAGCAATGCTTATTTTTTCTTTACACTTGTCAAAACGGAGAGATATTTTTTATCTTCTAGATTAGGGTTGATTACCTCCTTATAATACCTTAATTTTATTTTTTCCTCTAACTCTTTATGACACCACATTTTCTCCTTAAATTTTGATTTAATAATATTTTTAATAATATCCTTGTTCTACAAAATGATCTCTTCCATTATTCTCCAATGGCTTAGCCAAGACTGGGCATCTTTATGCTATCCTCGCTTGAGTTGAAGGTGGTTATGGCTGGAGTTTGAAGCAATTTTAGGAATTCTCTTGTCTTCCATGTTGTTTAACTTGTTCTTATACAAAAGGTATATAGTCATAGTAGTGATCTCAATGGGGTAAAGGCTTGCCTCTAAGAGGAGGATAGGATATGGTGTATTTCCTTTAATTTTGAGATTATAGGTTATAAAATTCCTTTGGATATGCTCTATATTTCTCCATGACTCTCGAGAGATATTGCATCCCCAAAATTTGCATCCATATAGAATAGCAACAATAACAAGAGTCTCAAAGAAGAATTTTTTCTTATCCCATATCCAAAGATCGATCAATTTACAATTGTTTTCAAGCCCATAATAAGCTTTCCATCCTCCATGTATCCTTTTCTCAATGCTATAATTCCATTTGCGTTTGTGGTGAATATTGATTCCATGATATTTGTATGAAGTCACTTCCTCCAAGTTGTTGTTGTCATATACAAAAGTATAATATGTGATCTTATTGGATTTAATGATCATGACTTTTGTTTTGTCAGTACTAAGAGTATACCCATATTGGAGAAAAAATCCTTTAGGATTATTAGTTTCTTTCCAAGATCATGGGGACTCCTCACCATAAGAATGATATCATCAACATAAAGAAGAAGATTGATGACTATACCAGTGAGAGTTAGGTCGACACAACCTTCTTCTTCCAAACAATCTTCTAACTTGTCAATGTATATGCCAAAAAACGTAGGGGACAAGGGACAACCTTGCTTGACTCCAATATTGGAGTTAATTTCTTTTAACCAGCCCTTGGTGTTCTTGAAATTGACAATAACATTCTCATACAACCTTATTGCAGCAGCCCTCAAATCGAAAGACATTTTTTGTTGATATTATGGTAGTTGTTGGAGGTATTAACCTCTACGTGTAACCTTTGATGAGACTAGAATATTCTGGGAAGCAAGAGAAACCCTAAAAAGATGTGTAGAAACCCTAGAAGACATGTTGGCTCAATAAAAGAATTAATATTTAAGTGGTAACCTCTAAAATAAGAAGTCGGTCTCGGCAGGGTTCGAAATTTGAAGCCTGAACTCCTTCAGATTTCGAATATTTTTTCGCTAAAATGAAAAGTTGATATTTCTAGTTTAGTTTAGTTTGGTCTCTCATGGATTTATGAATACTATTATTCTCAATGTTCTTCAATGCAAGGGCCACTGTTTGATTAATTCCTTATGTGTGACGGACGATCTAAATTAATGGACTGTAAATCGTTCTCAGTGTTCTTCAATGCAAGGGCCACTGGTTGATTAATTCCTTATGTGCGATGGAGGATCTGAATTCATGGAGTGTAAATCATCTGGAAGGAACATCAAAACTTGTGGTCTAACCCAATCGGTGACTACTTCTCCCTAGAAATAAATCTTGGGTATTGCTTAATTGTTTTTGTCATGCTTGAATACTATTCTCATGTGCTCGGGTTTCTTGGAAATAGGAATTCCTCTACTCCGTTCAGCCCAACATTTCATGAAATGTTAAAAGGAATTCACGTCTGCAATAGCTTGATGAAGATGAAGAGTCCTAAACGTAATTGATGGATAAGTGCAAGATGTTAGCTATAACCTCAACTTCATATGATTGTACACTTCCAGTTGTTCTGGCTAGTTGTATTAGTTGTTAGGATTTCTTCTTTCGTTCTTGAATCAGTTTTTATGTGTCTCACCTATAAGGTTTATCCTATCATCTAATACATTTGCGCTCTGCACATTATTGTTCCCAACCTGTCTTCTCTATATTATCTTCATTTCTTATTTTGTCATGGTATCAGAGAACGAGAGGTAAGATTCTTCACAAAGCTTGGAGAGAAGTTCGCTTAAAAGAAAGTTGGAGACATCACAGTGCATGAAGGCAGCCCTGCAAAAGGACAAAGCATTTAAAGATATGTGAAATCCCTTCTTTGAGAGGAAAATACAGTCGTATTAGAGGAGAAGCTACAACAACCATTGGATCAGTCGCGGGAACATAGTTGGGCCATTAGATCAAGCCCAGACATATCAAGGAGCGCATAGAAGGAGAATAGAAACCAACCATCGGATCTGAGTGAGTGGATCGACAATCATCGAATCCAGGTAAGTCACACAGTGTTTAACCCTTAGCCTCCTTCAGACTTCGGAAGTTCAGAGGTTTTCTATTTTTAGCCGTAGAGGAGATGAGTCTCCCGAAGTCCCGAAGTGAATCAGGGTCGTCCATTTGCAAAGGACGCATGTCAATGTATACTAGAGTCCAGAAGGTAAGCACTTTGGGAGGAAGCAAGTGCTAAAGATCATGAGATGCTTGAAGCTCCGGAGAGCGGAGCACATCCAGACCGTCGGTGGAAAGGACACATGGTAGGAGATCTTGTGCTCTATAGGATAGACACTTCGAAAGAAACTCAAAGGTCTAAAGAGAGAACTCCCGAAGAGCTGAAGCCCAAATTTCATCTAGATCGTCCATCAACAAGGACACGTGGCACCAGATCTCTTACTTCGGAGGCTTAACACTCTTGAGGGTTTACATAGTGAAGAAGTTGTCGGGGCCAAATAATATTTGAACCGTTGAATGTTGTGGACATGTGTTGGAAAATATGACACTCTATAAGGTTAACACTTCATAGGTTTGAGGTGTTGTGCACCTCAGAACTCCCGAAGCCCAGGATTCTGAAGTAAATCTCAGTCGTCCAGTCGAGAGGACACATGGAGGATGATCTCATCATTTCAGAGATTTGACACTCTGGAGGATAGTATGTGTTAGCAGATAGGAACTCCCAAAGGTCGGAGTCCTGAAATGGATCTTGGTCATTGGTTTGTCGAGGTCTGAGGACCGTTGATCTTTGAAATCCTAAAGTCCCAAAATGGATCTTGGTCATTGGTTTGTTGAGGTCTAAGGACCATTGATCTTTGAAATCCTGAAGTCCCGAAGTATTCTGAGTCATAGATCAGGATGGATAACTGAGACCGTCGATCACTTCGCCAGTTCGTGACTTCAAAAGAAATGAGGTTTTAATGCATTGAATCGTCCGGAGCCCGAAGCCCTGGATCCCCTGGTTCTCAGCCCTTGTTCATATGAGGATTTAACATTAAATTTGTTTTCATCAAAAATAAATACGCAATCACTCTCGAGTAAACTTAGATAGCTTGTTTCGTCCATTGAGAGGGGCTATAGTCGATAAAGAACAAATCTCGGAGTTTTGAATCTGTAGATCTTGTGCTCAAATAGTCAGATCCAACCATATCGGAGCTAAAGAAGTAGTTTGGCCCGCATTTTTTGACCCGTAGTCACGCAGAGGATTTCAAGGACTTGGTTTTACGTGCAGGAAAAAGGAAGAGGACATGTTTGCTTGCATATATCTGAGGTATTTTTCATCCCTGAGAAAAATAACAAACAATACTACCAGTTTGTTTTATGTTCTAAATTTTTTTACAAAAATGGCAACCTCTAACCATTTAGGACCAACACAATGGCCAATTCTTCTTGGAAAGAACTATGAATTTCGGTCTCTCAAAATGAGATCCTTCTTACAAGCACAAGAGTGTTGGGATCCAGTGGATCTTGGCTATGTGGAACTAGATTCAGCAGCCCTAGCTTCCATGAACAATCAAGAGAGACTTGCTCAGGCAGAATAGAGGAAAAGAGAGAATAAAGAAAATTTATGGATTCAAAACTCAATGGATGACTCAATTTTCTCAAAAATCACAGGTGTTATTACTTCAAAACAAGCCTGGGACATCCTACAAACAACTTACTATGGAAATGATAGGATCAAAACAATTAAGTTACATACTTTGAGGATGCTTTTTGAGACTATAAAAATGACAGAGTCTGGAAACGTTGATCAATTTATGACCAAAGTCATGGGAATTGTAAACCAAATCATGTTGACTGGTGAAGACATCCCTGATCAAAGGATTGTTGAGAAAGTCCTCAGAAGTCTTCCAAATAAATTCGAAATGGTTGTCAAAACCATCTTTGAATCCAAGGATCTGTCAAATTTTTCAACAGATGAACTAATGGGTTGTTTGATGAAACATGAGACCAGAATACATCTAGAAGATGAGTCAATAGCCAATGCCTTCAAGACTCAATTCTCTTTCAACAGAGGGAGAGGTATAGGCAGAGGCAGAGGTCACGAAGGAAGAGGGAGAATTCCAAGCAACAATCACTCAAGTAAAGGTCACACACATCAAAACCGGAATCAGAATTTCCAGCCTCAAAGAGGCAGAGGGAGGAAATCAAATGACAAAGAAAGTATACAATTATATTACTGCAAAAAGTATGGGCATTATGAATCTGAATGTCGAAAGAAGCAATCAGGTCAACACTCATGTAGAGCACATGTCTCAAATCATGAAGGAGACACCTCAGATGGGATGTTTCTCTCATGCCACAAAACTAAAGAACAACACAAGGACCTCTAGTTGTTGGACGGTGGATGTAGCAATCACATGACAGGTAAGAAATATTTACTTTCATGCAATGATTCTTCTATTTCATCTGATATTACACTTGGAGATGACTCTTTAGTCAAATTTCAAGGAAAAGGAACTTTACCTATTCTCACTAAAAGAGATGTAAAGAAAGACATAAATGATGTCTATCATGTTCTAGATCTGAAACATAATCTGTTAAGTGTAGGACAACTAGTTGAACGTGGTTATAAGGTACTTTTTGAAGGAGAATCATGTAGGATATATGACAAACCTCCCAACAGAAAATTGATTTCTAAAATCCATGTGACTAGGAATAGAATGTTTCCCCTGACCCTTAGAACTGCAAATTTGACCCCATCTTATGCAAAAAGTGCATCCACCCCCAATGAAACTATGATTTGGCATGCATTGTTTGGACATCTACCATTTCAGAGTCTAAGCCTTCTACAGAAGCACTCCATGGTCAAAGGTCTACCTATCTTCAAAGAGAAAAATCCCCCATGTGAGTCTTGCATTCTTTGAAAATATAAGAGAACCAACTTTCCACAGTCCTCCACTCAAGCCAAACAACACTTAGAGTTGGTTCACACTGACCTATGTGGACCAATGCAAACAAATTCAATAGGTGGTAGATTTTATTTCCTAACATTTATTGATGACTTTAGCAGGAAAATGTGGATCTATTTCCTCAGACACAAGTCAGAAACCTTTGCAAAGTTCAAAGAGTTCAAGGTTGAAGCTGAAAAATAGAGTGGAAATATATATGAATATTCTCAGGTCAGATGGAGGAGGAGAATATTGTTCAACAAAATTTGCAAATTTCTGCAAATCACAAGGCACAATCATGCAAACCACATCCATGTATACTCCACAATAAAATGGAGTGGCTGAGAGGAAAAATTAGACTATAATGAACATGGCAAAGAGCCTTCTTAGAGAGAAATGTCTGTCAAATATATTTTGGACTGAAGCAGTAGCATGCTCAGTTTATCTCCTGAATAGATCCCCAACCACTAGTGTCAATATTAAGGTTCCTCAAGAAGCATGGAGTGGGAAAAAACTAAATGTTGTTCATCTTAGGACATTTGGATGCATTGCATTCGCTCACATACCTTCTAAATTAAGAAGAAACTTGATGATAGAAGTGAGAAATGCATTTTTGTTGGCTACAGTGAGACATCCAAAGCATACATACTCTACAATCTGATTTCAAAGAAACTAATTCTCAGCAGAGATGTCAAATTTCTTGAAAATCAATTCTAGAGTGAGTTTGAAAATCACCCTATGGATAGTCAAAATCCATTGCTGCCACTTCCTGAAAACACATAAAATTCAGGACAACAAACACATCATCCTATCCTTCCAAGATTGCAGGTACAAGGACAATTTGAAAGTCCTCAAGACAACTCTTCTGCAAGAAAAAATTCATCCTTTGAACTTCAAAATCAGAGAACTCGAAGCTTGAGAGAAATCCATCAACAGTTGGATGATATTGATTAGCACAATCTTTTTGCATTAATGTCATGTCAACCTACATCTTTTAAAGAGGCAGCTAAAGAGCCACATTGGGTTCAAGCCATGAACCAAGAGATTGACTCAATTGAGAAGAACAAGACATGGGATCTTGTTTATCTACCCAGACATAAGACAAGTATTGGTGTCAGGTGGGTTTACAAAACTAAACTTAATGAAAAGGGGCAGATTGAAAAACACAAAGTAAGACTTGTTGCCAAAGGATTCTCACAGCAGCCGGGCATTGATTATGGTGAAACATTTTCTCCAGTAGCAAGGTTGGACAATGTAAGGACTCTCTTATCCATAGTAGCTCAACACAAATGGAAAGTATACCATATGGATGTCAAGTCAATTTCCTGAATGGTGTCTTAGAAGAAGAGGTCTATGTGGATCAACCACCTAGATTTGAAGTCAAAGAGAAGCCAGCCAAAGTGTATCAGTTGGAGAAAGCCTTGTATGGATTAAAGCAAGCTCCAAATCAACAAAGTAAAATTCAAATTGTATGTTTTTATGTTGATGACATGATATATACTGGAAATATTGAGTTAACCAGTTTTAAACATGTCATGCAATCTGAGTTTGAGATGACAGATCTTGGCATAATGAAATATTTTTTGGGGATTGAGGTTGACCAATCAACCAAAGGGATTTTTGTCTATCAACAAAATTATGCAACAATCATCATCAAAATATTCTACATGGAAGAATGCAATCCAATAAAAACTCCTATAGCCCTAGGCACAAAATTGAGTAAGCAAGATGAAGGCCCTACAGTGGATTCTACCTTGTACAAAATTTTAGTACGCAGTTTGTTGTATCTTACAGCAACTACGCCTGATATTATGTATGCAGTTGGCTTTGTTTCCAGGTTCATGGAATCTCCCAAAGATTCTCACTAGAAGATGGCGAAAAGGATTATGAGATATGTTGTTGGCACTCTCAATTTTGGTTTATGGTACACTCAGTCTAAAGATAATCATCTTTCTGGTTACACTGATAGTGATTTTGCAGGCAGCCTAGATGATCGGAAAAGCACCTCAGGGTATGCTTTTCACCTGGGCACGAATCTGATTTCTTGGGCATCAAAGAAGAAAATAATTGTCTCAATATCTTCTGCAGAGGTAGAGTATGTTGTTTCTACCTCAGCTTCCTGTCAAGTTGTGTGGCTGCGAAGACTATTGAATGACTTGTCACATACATAAAAGGAGCCAACTCCTATCTTTTGTGACAATAATTTAGCAATTGCTTTATTCAAAAACCATGTTGTTCATAAGAAAAGAAAGCACATTGACACTCACTTTCACTTCATACGCTAGCTAGTCAATAATGGTGAAATCACCCTTCAATTTTGTGGCTCACGAGATCAACTCATAGACATCTTTACAAATCCATTGGGAAAAACCAATTTTGATTTTCAAAGACAGCACTTGGGCATTATCAATGTTGATGTTTGTAATTGTTGATTTTAAGAGGGAGTGTTAGTTATAACCTCAACAACATATGACTGTACACTACTAGTTGTAGGATTTCTTCTTTTGTTCTTGATTCCTTTGTTTATGTTTCTTGTCGCTTATATTATCTTCTTCATTTCTTATTTTGTCATATGAAAACCTAAGCTTAAAGATGATATTTGGTAAAGAAGCTGATACCTAAAAAGACTCAGTAAAAAAACCTTAAATGCTAAGCATTTATAATAAAATAAAATTTTCAAAATTTCCAGTAGTTATTAAGTGGACATTAATAATCTAATCAATAATTATTACATTGATTACCCTTTCTAATGAAGAATGAACATGTCATCACAGCATTTCATTTATCATGACTGGAAAAAGATTCCAAATATATGAAAGCTTATCCACTGCTGATACTTTTCAATGTGCTTAA
>JASDQU010303042.1:0-12681 GCA_032191745.1 Picea mariana | reverse complement strand
AGGTTTCTCTATAAGCAAGGTGTGAGAATGCTCATACGTCGAAAAAACGAGCATCTTCTCGATGCTTCTATGGTGTGGTGGCATCCAAATGGTTTGGATCTTACTCACTTTCATGATTTGGTGGGATCATCCTAACCTCCCCACCTTATCCTCTTCATCTTATAAAAGGAGAGGAGCTCTCATGGAGAAAGTTGGCTTGGATGAGATTAGCTTTTGAGCTTTGGAGCATTTTTGGATTAGCTTGGATTGGATTGAGCTTTGGAGATTGTTAGCTTGGCTAGATGAGCCACTTTGTCAAGATATATTTTGAATATTATCATATCGATGCTCTTAGAATTCTTGGAGTGGAAGTGTGTGGGGAACGAAGGACGATTGGAAGGGACCTTACGACATCAAGGCCACGGTTGTAATCTCTCTTTCACATATAATATGATACAGTAATATAATTATTTCCTATAAAGCTTGTTGTGTTTTATTGTATGATTCCTTGATCACATACATAGGTTTATATTGAGTTTATACTATTACTATCACTTTGGTCGGTTGTGTTCTTTTGCAGGATCATCATTGTATGAGTGTTGGAATGAAGCTAGGATGGCGATAGCGAGAAGAAGTGGCATTTAAATGGCATGTCACCTATCCCTCTTTAGTTAGTAAATTCAATATTTAAAACTTAAGGAAAGCATCATGTTCTGGTGTTTTTTTTTCTAGATCTAGGTGGATATAGAGAGATCAGTTAGTGTTTGTACCTACCGATTTATCCAATAACAATAGGATATCCAGTTATTTTGTATACTGATCATTATGCTATCAAATATTTAGCTAAAAAAGCAATTACTAATGAACAGGTTACTCGGTGGTTGTTGCTATTGCAGGAATTCAACATCACTATTAAGGATCGACCAGGAAGAGAGAATCTTGTTGCAGATTCTTGCTTCATGTACCCAAAATATATAACTCTTTGAAAGTTGAAGACCAATTTCCAGATGAACACTTGTTATATGTCACTATTAAGACGCCTTGGGACACTGATGTGGCAAATTATCTAGCAGTTGGGAGAGTGCCAACACACCTATCATCAAGAGAAAGGAAATTAATTTTTCAACATAGTGCATGGTTCACCTGGATTGGTGGATATATTTTCCACATAGGGTCTGATCTTCATATCCAAAGATGTGTCAGAGACGATGAAATTTACGATGTCTTGAAGGTGGGTCATGATGAGCCCTATGGCAGACATTTTATAGACCACAGAACTGGGCATAAGGTTTTACAAATGGGATATTATTGGCCCTCAATATTCAAAGATGCAAAGAAGTATGTCTAGGCCTGTGACAGCTGTTAGAGGATGGGCCAACCAGGCCGAGCTAATGAAATTCCCCTACAACCACAAGTGGTGGCAGAACCTTTCGAAATATGGGCACTGGATTTTGTTGGCTCCTTCAACCCAAAATCAAACCAGAAAGATTATATACTAGTCACAATAGACTATATGACCAAGTGGGTAGAAGCAGTGGCCTTGCCAAATGCAATTGAGGAATCAATCATTAAATTTCTCCTTGAATTATTTGTACGCTATGGATTACCCAGGGAAGTAATCACTTACGGAGGGTTGCAATTTACAACACATAAAATCTCATCCAATCTGCACAATTATCACATTAAACACAGGGTTACCTCCCCATACCACCCACAAGAAAATGAACAAGTGGAAAGTACCAATAAAGTCTTGGAGGAAATCTTGAAAAAAACAATATCAACAAACCGTCAAAATTAGGAAGCCGAGCTTCCAAATGCCTTATGGGCTTATCGCACAACATGGCATAACACTACTGGATACTCTCCTTATCACCTAGTCTTTGGCAAAGAACCTATCTTTCCAATTGAATTTTAGATCAAGACTCTAAGAATGGCCCAGGAAATTGGACTAAATCTTATGGAGGCACACACACAACACTTACAATAGCTCAATGAGTTAGATTAAGCATGCTTTTTCACCCTTCAACGCACAACTGTTATTCAGTAGTAGAGAGCTAGCTGGCACGATAAACATATCAAGAAGACATCCTTCCAGAAAGGTGATTGGGCACTTCTCTATGATTCCAGATTTCAGGATTTTCCTGGGAAATTGCAGACTAGGTGGTTGGGACCATATGAAATCAGTGAAGTTCATGATAATGGCAATGTCACTTTAGTTACCATCTACGAGTTTGGATCTCTGTTTCTGGTAAATGGACATCGGCTATGACTCTACCATCAGCCTCTTTCAAAAGAATCCTTTTTCCAAGAAGTAATGATCCTACTGTTCAGATTTTAGCTGGTTGGGAAGGTAACCCAACAACTTCAGCACCATGAAATTTTTGTCTTTCCAGCACTGTACATATTGTATATAGTTTTATTTAAAGATTTGATTAAGTTTTTAGGCTTTTACTTTCTAGGAAAGTCACTATAAAGAGCTTGAGAGAATAAAAACCGGAAAATATGAATGTAATGAGTATAATTATCACTCTTTTATGTTCCTTATTCGAACTTCAAAATGCTCCTATCTCACTTTGAAAAATCCATCGAATGTGAAAATTGTTTTATACAGGAGATGAATATGTCATGTTCTGTAGGAAAAAGTCGGCAACTGCACTAAAAGAATGCGCAGCTGTAGTAAATAGAAAATGAATGAATGACACTGCAAACCATCTAATAATGTGATCATTGAATAAACCTACCCGTAAAATCAAATGAATTTAGTTGATGACTAATGAATCCCAGACTCACTAAAGATTTGTCCAGGATGTATCCAATTACTTAATTAGATGGTTGAATTTGAACATCAACGCCATTTTTCCCAAACATAACAGTTGTTGTTCCCTGTGTTGCGAATGTTGTTCCCTTTGTGGGTAGTGTCATTCATCTGAATGTAACATTTGTCATTCCCTTTGTTGCGATTTCCATTCCGTTTGTCGTGATTGTCATTCCTTTTTTCGGGTAGTGCTATTCACATGAAAGAAACAGTTGTTGTTCCTTTTTGCGGTTGTTCCTGTTGTTGTTCCTTTCCTTTGAAAGTAACGATTTATGTTTCCACTAACAACACGTTCTTCTGACTCCTTTGGGTATGAACTTCACTTACTAATTTTCAACAACATCACTTATAATAATCATGGTAATGATTTGTCATTTTCTTTTTTGAGGAATACTAGCATACCTTATTGAATTTTTTATGGATTGATTTTTTTGAATTATCCGAATATTGTTCATAATCCTCAACCACCATAATTTGTTTCTTTCCCCTATATATATACATATACTTGAATGATAATTTTCCTTCACATCATAATAAGGAGTCTTAGGCACATTCTTACTTGGCATTATTACACTTCTTACATCATCCCACACTCTTAAGGAGTAGATGAGCCTCCTTTAATAAAGCCAATAATATATATATATATATATATATATATATATATAAAGAAAGAAAATAACCTTCTCCCAAAAAGGATAGGGCTCTCATCATGAGCCAACCTACCATGATCATAAGAGATTAACATAAGTGGCATTCCCATTATGGCTACCACACCAGAGCAATGGCCTTTGGAATTTAGGGTCAAAGGACAAGAGGTCTCATCATGAGCCGACTTGTTCACATTGTTATAATCTGAGTGGAATTATTGTTATCTGGCTACTAAACCAGGATAATGGCCTTTTTGGAAAAGACTATTCAAACTATTTATTGAGGATACTGGCTCATATATAGGTTAAAAGGAAACCCTGTCAAGGCTATGGACGCCTGTTGGCAAGTGGCTATGCCTGTGGTATGGAAGTTTATCTTAAATACGCTAAGTTTTTATTGTGTTCATAGACTTACTTTCTTAAAAAAGAGGCTATCATTCCAGTTATATTCAACACAATGGAAAGTAACAAAGTTATGACATGTAGCATATTTATAAAACATGAATAGATTAGGACTACTCAGAATATTCTTCCTTAACATATTTGAACATTGGTATTTGAACTTGTACTTTCCACAAAAAGGTGTGATTATTGTTCTTATTCTTCCTTTTGTTCTTCTTCTTATCCACCGAGTTACTATCTTTAGAGATTTCACTTGGCGAAGAAGATGAAATGGAAGAAGACCTTGCAAGTGAAGAAGGTGAAGAATATCTTACTAGTAAAGAAGGTAAAGGAACAACATGAGGTTGATGTTCTTGGGGGGAAGAGCTTACAACTGAAGCACTAACTACATTCGAGATTACCTAAGTGGAAAAGAAACACACTATCAATCCAATCGTGAGGCCTAGAAGGCTCAAAGTAGCAATGTGAGGAGGACCAATGTTTACGTAAGAAGGAAAAACAAAAGGTTCCCCTGGAGTAGGGGTTCCTTCATTAGTCATTTCAATAACTAATGCCATTAAATAAATATCCAACCTAGAGTTTGCTAGGGAAAACAAATAGCACGCACTAAAAATCTATTAAGCTAACAAGCAAACAAAACCTTCTTACAATGAACAAGCTAGTTGGTGATGAAATCCACTATCCTGAGAACAATGTAAGAAGGGGATGATATAGAGTGGGTGGAAAAGTTACGTTGGCGACCTACTTAACGGACTTATGCCTTGGTGGAAGATCCCACACATAAACGTGGGTATACCCTCTAAGGAGCCCGATTGATTTTGGCCAACGTCAATTATAGGTACCGTGAATACTTGCCCCTCCACAATCACCTCATGTAAATACCATAAAGAGATAGGCCAATAAGGTTACCAATTACTCCAATGATGCCTGGGGAAACAGTCGACAGTCCGATCCACATGCAAAGATAGGGTATCTAGCTCGAAATAAACTCAAGGAGCTCCCACACATAACCGTGGGCATACTCTCAAGTGACCCCCAATAATATGCGCAATCTCCACACTAAGACAGACAAAGCAGGGTGAGTAACTCTGTCGGTCCTAATGCGACCTCTTGATTGACCCTTGTGTGAGAAGGGCTTCCCAGGACAAAATTTAGCAAGTGGATTTAAACCCTCCCTATCACAAGATTCTATGTTTGTTTGCAGCTTTGGCAAGTTATCTTTCACGCATATTCCAAAGCCCTACAACTAATATAATGTAGGTTTTCTACCAGAAAATATAAAAATGTCTAAACAATTTTTATAAGAGATTTATTTTTAAAGTTGTTGTTACTCAAGAGGAAAATGGCATGGACTAAATGATGTTTTGACCGACTCTAAACAATGCAAAGAAAGGAGAATGCAAATATTTCACTTCGATGAAAGATATATTACGAGAAGGAGAAAATGTTTATCATTCCCATATGCACAATGTCCCAAAATTTTATTAAACTCATCAATATCAAGATTCTCAAGAAATGAGCAAAAGAGACTATACACCAATACATGATTCTTGGCCAAAAACGCCAAAAATCATGCAATTTTGCTACTTCAAATGCAAAGATGCCCCCAATCTAATATAAAGCAAGAAATTAAACTTTTTTGTTTCAAATATAGCTAAAAGAAATAGCAAATCACTTCAAAACAAACACAATCCAATCAAAGTTTCTCTTTTAGCACGAGTTATTTAGAAAAAACAATTGTTCTTTTCACTAAACAATTCTAAAGAAAAACAAAGCTTTGTAACCTAAAGACACTCAAAGTAAGAGATAAAATCTTTCAAAATCAAACAAGATAAAACAAAGCAAAGATGGATAAAAGCAGATTGAAATATGTCAAGCAGACTGTAAACAGACCCAACAAATCACCCCAAACACTTATCACAGATATGGGTAAGGAAAAACCACCAAAAGATAAAAATTTCCTAAATCGTTGCAGGTTGTAAGACCAACACATAGTGACAATCTTGGGTCGCCACAAGCTAGAGAACAAATATAGTATGGTGTCACCACACTGTGTCAAAAAGGAAGGGTGCGTTGATCCTGGATTGTCGCACTATCCCTCAAAGTAGGGTGCGACAATCAAAGGAAAAAATGGAAAAAATAAAAAGCATCAAGGTTTTTCCAATGAAGTTTAACAATCAGAGAGTCAAGATGGATCTTCCAGTGACTCAGAAAACAAAACTCAAGCAACCAAAGTAATAAAGTAATACAAACTAGGAAAACAATCTGTTCCCCAATATGGTTGCCAATTTTTTTATTGGGCTAATTGTTAAGTGTGGACAAAAATCAATCCCCCTAGCTTCACTACGAAACTAGAACAAAATAATACAATACACTACCCTTTCCTTATATTTCAATTATCAAATGAGAAATGGATCTAGAACATACCTTTTAAATATCGAAGATCTAACTTCGTCAATGCAATCCAAGCTCCATTACGAGGCTTATGGAGAAATATCTGCAAAGGAATACAAGCCAACAAAAACAAGAATAACAGAGTCTATTTGATATGAAACTATGTACGTGATCAAGGAATCATACAATATGAACAAATAACATTCATATAGGAAAGAAAAGTATATATGTATTAAGGAATGTGGAAGAAAGATACAACCAGATGCCTTGATCTTGTCAGGTTCCTTCCAATAGTTCCTTTCTTTCCACACACTTCTACTCCATGGATTCTGATATCATAGATCTGAAAGTCACTCACAATCTATCTTGACAAAGAAAAACTCAAAGCCACCATACAAGCTCCAAAAACTCCAAGCTACAAGACAACTCAAACCCAATCAAGCTAACTTTCTCCATGAGAGTTCCTCTCATTTTATAAGTTGGAGAGGATAAGGTGAGGAGGTTAGGATGATCCCACTAAATCATGAAAGCAATTAAGATCCAAATCGTTCATAGGCCACCTCACCATAGAAGATTATCCTTCTAGAATCATCAAGAAGATGCTTGTTTTTCCCACGTACGAAAAAATCATTGCACCCTAGTCATAGCGCAACCTGCGGAGATGTCACGGACTAGTTTTAGGGAAGAGGGTGAGGATCAAGCATCGCCTCACCCTATGTATAGTGTAGCCTATGGTGATCTTCCTTAATAGGGTTTTTACAAAGGAAAGTACAACTTCTTCTCTCAAGAAAAGTTTGTATCCCTTCTTTCTTCAAGAATTTGGGTCAGTGATCCCTCTAAAGACAACATATAGGTTTACATCATTAACCGTCATAGGGATGATGAAAATAATTTATAACAGACACCCACATCCAAGATTTCATCTTTGGGAAATCTAATGCACATGGAGCCTTTTACCCATGATGGATACAAAGAGGCATACACAAAAGAAGAGGAATTTAAGGAGGTGTTTTGACAGCTACAAGAAAAATTTGTATTGAATAAGGTGATGTAAAGGCTAGATATTATCTCCATAATGGGTTACTCTATAAGATAGAAAAGCTATGTGTTCCTAAATATGAAAAATTATATCTTATCAGAGAGGATCATTCCTCCAAGGTTGTAGTACATTTTGGTGTTGGGAAGATGGTTGCTAACCTATAGAGGTATGTGCATTGGCCCAAAGTGCAAGAATATGTAGCACTGTCTATGATAGGACGAATACTTTATTTTAACAACAAGACCAGTAATAGGAATAAAGTTCTATACCATCCCTTACTTGTACCCACTCGACCTTGGGAAATAATTTCCATGGATTTTGTGGGAGGTTTACCAACAACTAGGAAGGGACATGACTATATGTTTGTGGTAGTTGATAGGTTCAATAAGATGTGCATTATCGTGCCTTGTAAAAATACCATCAAAGGACAAGAATCAACAAACAAGTTCTTTGAACAGGTTTGGGTGCACTTTGGGATACCAAGGAGCATCCTCTCAAATAGGGATGCCATATTTCTCAATGAATTTTGGACTACATTGTGAGAGAATATGGACACTAAGTTGAAGATATCTACATCATTTCATATACATATCAATGGGAAGACAAAAGTAATCAACAKGAATTTGGTGCAACTTTGATGGGTTACAATCAAAATCATTTGAATACATGGGATGAAAATATGATCTATATGACTCTAATGAATTCAAAAAATAACAACSTGAACTAAAAAAAAATTGAAAAAAAAAAACATTTTTTTTTTGGATATCYGATCTACCTAGGGATACTCTTGCATCAACTTGGATTTACATATAAKTAAAGGGGTCCTAAATAATTCTCACTACTATTTTATGTGTTTTTACTTTGAAGGTTTGATTARTGGAGAGAAGGGTCTTTATTTATTGTTGATTTTTGAGTGCAAGAGAAAGATTTCCCAAGTCATAACCCACGCAACCAAATGATGTTGGGTTTGGGTATTACCATAGTKAAAGAGGGTTGAGGTTTTACAATAGTGAATGAGATGCRAATTGTGACGAAGATCGAAAATGCTCACAAMATATGAATTTAAATGAGRATTCAAAAAAAATGTATACATCATTTTCACAAAAGGTTTCATTAAGTGACATTGGAAATAATGAATACATTAATACCATGGTACAATAATGTAAATGTGAGTTGCACCATAGATTTGATGATGTGGAATGTTACACTTGAGCAACAAAGGGAAGAGATCCAACAAAAATATAGATTATTTTATAATTTACATAAGAATATAATGAATATGGAATCATATGCCTTTCTCGTGATTTGCATCTATATCCATTTAATACTAAAGGTAAAACTGCATTGGGATCTTTTGAAAATTTATATATTTGGTGACAATCCTAATCGGCTGAGTTAAAAAGAAAAAAAAATTTGGACGGACAATTTTTATTTACACCTTGGATCATTAAAACATGAAAGAAAACATTACACTTCTTAACAATACATTAATATTTCAGAATCTAAAATCTCACCAATTGGATGTAACATTGCATTATTGACTATTTGTCGCCTCCTTTATGTCTCGTGCAGAAGGGAAACATTTATTCTTCATAGGTAATCATCAAAAAAGTGATCCACAATGGTGTACAAAACCCCAAAGTAAATTTCTCATACCTCAACATCAATATGTCTATTGATTTCGAACTTGTGTTGGCATGATGTCATGTGTTAGAGAAGCTACAATTCTCTCTGGAAAGTAGTTGGCTATGTTGGAAAAATGCCAATGAATTTCCCATGTGGTCACATGCACATGCATGCAGCTATATTAGGAATGTGCATGCATGCACTCTTTTGTGAACAGATTGTGTAACTGGAGGATCTAATTATAATCAGTTAGTCTAACTATTTGAGATATGCTATATATACGTGCATACCCATAGAGGTGAGAATGCAATGTGTGTAAAGTGTGTGAGTAAGACACAATACTGTGTAGTGCAGTGTGTATGCAAGGAGAGGATGGTTGTATGCTTGCACTGGATATTGTAATCCTCCCTTGAATAATAAGAATATCGATTATCATTGCCCCGTTGATTTTTCCCATATTAGGTTTCCATGTAAATCTTTGTGTTCAATTGTGGGTTTGTTGTTGTCAGTTTAATATTTCTTGTTGATGCTTTGGTTTTCATTCTCTTCTTTTCTTCCACTACCTAACAAGTGGTATTAGAGCGCATAATTGAAGGATCAGAGAGCAAAGGAGAAGAGAATCCAGTCGTTGGAAATCAGTGCACAGAGAAAAAAAAACGCAATACATAACCAGACTGAGTTTTATTTTTCGTTGAAGCTATGGAGGAAGGAGGTGTTAGCTCCCAAAATGAAACCAACTTTTTGGTCGAGGTTTGTGGTGGATAGCATGGCTATTGGTAGCTTCCTCAATTCATTTTTTGAGTGTTTCTAACTGCAAAACTTAGGTTTTAGTTTTTTCTTACAAAACAATATGTCCCATAAAAGTCTTCTTTTCAAAATTTTCATAATTCACTTTCAACAGCTAACGTGTGTCCAAAAGATTAGTGTTAGCTGTGGAAAGTGGCGACTTTCAACAGCTAAGGAGTGTGTTTCATAGGTCTGTGCGCTGGTGAAAGTGTCGAATTCCAAAATATCCAAAGAAGCAGTGTCCCGGGTCGTGCGTTGCGGAAAGTGAAGGCTTTCAACAGCTAAAAGGGGTTCTCCACAGGATCATGCGCTGGTGAAAGTAAAGACTTTCAACGGCTAAGGATAAATTCTTACAGGGTGGCGCGCTGAGGAAAGTGAAAGCTTTCAACAACTAAGGAGTAGTTCTTGCAGGATCGTGCACTGGTGAAAGCGGTAAGTTTCTACAGCTGAGGGGCGTTTTCCATGGGCCGTTGGTTGGAGAAAGCGGGAATCACGTGTGCTTATTCACGTTTCAAAATCAAATCATAATGTGATCAGCTCACAACATACGATCAGAAAGATGCACTGGTGGAAGTGGGTAATCATTTCAACTCGAGTTCCACGTACCATTCGGATTACATCTCAGATCTGGCTCAGAAACTCATGCTCCACAATCATGGCATCAGGGATGGCAAGTTCGAATTCAGTGGCTCAAGTACAGAGGATGTACTGCCGAGCTAACAACATCAAATCGGATCATTGCTCCCATATCACATATGGTTCACAAAGTTTTTTTAAAACTCCTAATGTTAGAAAAAAGAGCCGACTCCCGAGTGCTTTCAACAGCGCAAAAACCTCAGCTCAGACAACAGTTGCAGGGGTTAATACACATAATTGTTGGGATTTTCGAGCTACAGAATGACAAGGAGACACAGTGGTTCCCTACTCAAGAGAGAGCTGGATAGCCTGTATTTTTTACAGACACATCCCAAAGTCCAGAAATATTTTTTAAACGCAGGATGTATTGAATTTGTGAAGAGGTTGCAAAATGGTTGCCATTAGTCTACAGCAGAAGCTTTTGCCAATACCTTCGATGGGAACAAACCTCGCGTTGGGTCCTTGGAAATTATAGTAGATGAAGCTGATATTGCTACGGCAACATGCCTACCAAGAACGGGCCAGAGCTGGTTCAAAACCATTGCCCCTAAAAATTTGAATTTTAGAGCTTATTTGAAAGAGGAGTTCAAGCACAACGCATGGAAAAAGGGTATGCTGGTTTCCTATCTAGAAGAAGAACGGCAGGAGCTGTTTAAAGGTATCCAACTTTACATCACCTCAGAGGGCAGGTATGATAAACTTATGATGTATCACTTCAAACTCCTGGACCATTTCACAGGCAAGAATCCTCTCAATTTACCTTTCTTCCTACATAAGAGTTTGACTAAGGTTTGCAAGAAGATTAGGGCTCAACCCTTGAGCATGAAAAGTACTCTGCGCCACTTCGGCCTCATAAAATTGAGCATCCTGGAAGAATTAAAATAGCAGGGAAGGAGCTGGGATCATTTTCTATTTTGGGAGGGTTTTGAAACACAGACTCAGCCTGCAAATGAACCAGGGAAAGGTTCAAAGAAACAGTCTTCTCCTCAAAGTAGTTCAAGAAAAAGAAGGACCTTGCTAGGACCTCCAGAAGATAGAATTTCTGGAGTAAAGCCCCACAGCTCGAAGAAAAGGTTAAACTTTGAGCAGACCACAGAGCAAACCATAGAGCGTCCTACAGAGCAGAGTACAGGGAAAAGAACCAATATATTAAACTTGTCCTATTCAGACTCAGAATCAGAGCAACAAGATCAATGCCTTGTCACCAAAAGTCCTGAGCAATCAACTGAGTGTGCACAAAACTATGAGACCTTCTCTCATACAAAGGAAGGAGAAACATCAAAAAGATCCAAGTCAAAGAAGTCTCAGAAAATCAAGCATCTAAAAGAGGTAATCGCTTAGCAAGAGGTTTTGGAACGGGTAATCAAAGAAAGGTATAAAAAGTTGTCTGATAACTTCGCTAAAACCAATGTTGCATTTGAGAGATTGGCTCGGGAAAGTGTTAAAGAGAAGAAGAGAAAGAAAAAACTCACCAAAGATTACAATAGTTTGTGGTGGCTTGCCAAATGCCTTAAAAGACAGATAAGAAGATTGAAACCAAAGCAAAAACAAAAATCCCATTCAGATCTGAAGGTACTTGCTCAAGTCGCTGTTAATATGCAAGGTGAGAAACCGGAGGCACACTGAGTTTTGATGAATTCAAATTTTGAAGGTGAAAACTCGTTTTGAGCGCAATCAGAGCTTTCACCAGTGCAAAGCGATATTTTATGACCCGTTAGTTGTTGAAAGTGGCGACTTTCAACAGCTAACCTGCAGAATATTAAACGAGTTAGCTGTTGAAAGCTGGAAAAATATTTTTTGAAGCCAAGGACAGAACAGATTATTGTGAACAGGTTATGAAGGAGTTCCAGAGTATCAATGGACTATCAGATCGCATGCAAAGGACTCAACATCAGAGGTTCGAGAGAATTTTGGCAATCACATTCAAAACAACTTCCTCAAAAATTGACCATGAACGTTGGAGAGATCCAACTGTCAAGACAGGTGTCCTGCCATGTTTCCTTACATTGCAGATCCCAGGAGATGAAGGACGCATATGGAGAATTTTGGAGATTGAAGACAGTTCGAGTTCTAAGTTTATTTGTTAAGACTTTATTTTCAAGTTGTTGAGTTAGATTTGAATTGCTTTTATTAAATACAAATCCATGTTTTTAGGATCTGTAAAATTGTTTGTAAGAGGCTGTAAATGCCTATTTTTGATATGAAACAAGGGTTCAAACTGGGAGATATTTTATGCCATTGTATAGACTCTTTTTGCAGAAATAAAGTGGAGTTTCCTTTCGTTTGCAATACCAGAATTGTCCATATTTCATTTTCTGTACTTTACTTTCAGTTTATTTTAGTTCATAAAGACTGTT
>JASDQU010303040.1:0-13745 GCA_032191745.1 Picea mariana | reverse complement strand
TAAAGGAAGATTTGAAAAGTCCTTTATTCAAACTCTAGGTGCGCATGTAAATACAACCATACAATTCTCAAGCTTCTTTAAGCCTTGAGCCGTTATGACATCCTCAAGGGGACTCTCCCAACAAAATAACCTAAAAGGGTGCAACTTTTCAGGTCATTACAAACAACATCATATTCATTAACAATAATCTCAATATAAAATTTAAAATCAAGAATGATTGTACCTTGTGGTAAACTTTTAAAAAACAATTTGCAACACTTTTGGGGAAACCATGGATGACATTGGTATATCCTTCTTTGTAAATACCTTATGCTCATTTTTTACCCAAATCAAGAAATGGGGTGACCATTTGGCCCCCTCCCTCCTAATGTCTACCAAGCCAAGGCCCACTGGACCAATGAAGTGGTAAATGATGTTAGATATAGTAATAAATTTGAAATGATGGCTAGTTATCATGGCATAGAGACACCCAATTCTACAAAATTGGTTGAGGTAAACAAAAAATTGTCTGTGAATAAGTTTAAAGAAGATTTTTTGTATGGGGAAGTATATGACATTTTCTAGGTTGAATTTTTGGTGAGCCTATATGAGTGGTTGCATGGACTCAATGAAGCTCCTCGATATTTATGGAAAAAATGGAAGACAATTAACTGTAACGTCTATAATATGATAGCTCTATAGTTTTTATCATCGTGTTATCTGAATTGTACATTTTTGGGTTAAGATCACTTTGAAGGGGTATGTTGTTGAGTTTGTGTTGGATTTATATTAACCCTATTTAAGGGCCAAAGAACAATACATGAAAGGGTTTCGAGAAAGAATGGAAAATCATATCCCAACCTAGATAAAAATGGTGTTGGTGGAAGACAAGTTTCTACACTTTAACACATAAAGAATGGTAACGTTAAGACCTACATTGAGGGGTGGACCATGGTGGTGTTGGAGAGGATGATAAATTGAAGGTGGAGTCCCCACAAAAACACATAGCCTCGGGAAAAAGCTACACAATCCTTGAGGACAATTGTAATAGTCAACCAATGGTGGCCAAACTAGATGCAATTAATCAAAGAATTTAGTGACATGTTGCAAAAAGGATTAGTGAGGAGGGAAGTAGCAAGTTGAGAATGAATGAATTGGGAAAATTGAAACATAATGGTGAGATATCTAGCCAATGGTTGTGAGACAGAGGATGGATTTTAAGATAGAGTTGAATCAATCCAAATGAAAAACCCACATAGGTCGGGCTTCCAAGCAGGAGGCTTTATATCACACCCAATTTTTTTACAAACCAAAAATTCATCATGAAGCGAAATGACCAGGGATTGATAAAGAGTGAGAGCATTTTGTTAATGTTTAAGCCATTATTATAGTTCTTTGCATTTCAATAGATAACAACAACATAAGACAAGATCACTGAGAAATACACAATCACAAGAGACACAACATTTATCCTGGGAAACCCTCTAGGGGAAGAAAACCTAGCAAAAATTCCTTATTATAGATAGCCAATACAATGCCAAGAGATAACTTAAGCTAATACAGAAGATCCTCTCCCAAAGATGCGCCACTCTCTCTCTCTCTCTCTTCTCCAACTGCAGTTCCGAAACTTGTCTCTCAATGAGCAAGTGAGGTGTGTATAAGTGAGGTGCTAGCCTCCTTATTTATACTAATCTGGCACGTGTGAAGTGTCTCTTCACTGGTAGGGATGAATTCTTAATCTGGGTGGTCATAACCACCTTTATTATATTCTGGGGCCTCTTTGATATATTATGGGGCCGACTTCTTCTTTTGCCTATTACAATTATATTATGACCAATCCGTAAAAGGGGATTTGGTCCTTTTACAACAGCCGACATGATTAATCCACAATGGGGATTGATCCAATGAATAATATGTCAAATAATAATAAGAATACACTTTGCAGTTACATTATTTCAACACATTTCACAATAAGGTAACAATATAAATTTCCAAGGAGGTCTCGAGTGAAGCCAGTGACACCATTATGGTTCATAACCCTTAAATAAGAAACAATATATATATATATATATATATATATATATATATATATATATATATATATATATATATATATATATATATATATATATATATATATATANCCTTAAATAAGAAACAATATATATATATATATATATATATATATATATATATAGAGAGAGAGAGAGAGAGAGAGAGAGAGGAAATAACCAGGACAGATTTGCACCATTGACCCAGGCTTTTGGAGAAAAACAAAAGGAGAATAGAACTGTTACATTACCCTTTGATTATATTTCTTGGGACATAACATAACCAACGAAGTGGACAAACAGAGTTATATAATGAGCTTGGATTGGTTGACATCAGAGCTATGAAACTTCGACAAAATTCCTTGTAAACAGAACAAATCCAAAAACCCAAACAACATGCTCCTTTACCAATCAAACAGAGCTAATTTCCAAACTACAACTGCAAATAAAGACATGCATTTGATGGGTACAAGCTATGTTAACATACCTTTCTCAGTGCTTGTATTCCCCTGAAAAAGATGAGTTACAGTTGCCAGTAATAACCACAACTAGGTCTCAGACAATAATGTCATTCCAGAACTCCAAAAACTCAAATCACAAAATGAAATGCCAAACAATGTGAGGGTGACAAACTCAACTGAATGTTTGCATCCCATGCATTAAATGCCTGGGACGTCACATTCTCCAAAATGCTAACATATTAATTCTCCAATCCAAATCATATTTCCACTAACAACAACCACCATTCACATGCCATATAACCATGTCAGATATGCAAATATCACATGTTGTATAACCATGTCATCAAACCATAACATTAATTCCAACTCAAATGACGACATAAATCTACCAACTCCAATCTTTTAATTAAAGCCACATTAATTACCATAAAAAGATGCGAGTATATGTATGCCAAAAGCAAGATTCAAATCATAGCAAGTGTTATACGATACCAATGTCGGTTTATACCATATGCACTGTGTCAAAAGTCTTTCAACCTTTAATTCCAATGTGCCACCCCTTCATAATATAGAACCAACAATTAACAAATGTGTTGGAATTTGGATAACAAAAGTTTTCGTATGTGATGGGCTATAAAAACATACCATACAAAAACTTGCATAAGATGACTTGCTTCCTTTTCAAATATGTGATGTAACCAAAAACCAATCCTATGATAAATAGTTGTTAGTTGTAAATACAAAACATTTAGTTTCTCCATGATCTTTTGTGATGTTTTGATAGCATTTATGAACAAAATGTGTGTAAGATGGAAATATTTTTGAAGTTTTATGAGCATAACCATTTCTTTTGTGCAACAAACTCGTAATCAGACTGAGTTTGGCGAGTTTGTGAGTCAACAGAAGATATATTTACAACTCACATCTTATATTACTATCTATGTAACTATGGTTAAGTTAAATTGAAAAAATGTTTAGAAATAACACTAATAAAAAAACCTTCTATTGATGTGACTCAAAAAAAGGTGCTTTTGAATTTATGAATTAATTTTAATAAAAAAATGTAGTATTCATAAAGTAATACTTATAATAAATAATAATGTGCTATTTTTTTAATATAACACATGTGATGAACCATACATTCATTTTTTAAATTGGGGGAATATAAAGTGTGACAAATTAAAAAAAAAATGAATATATAAATTTTATTCGCAAACTAAAACTAATTATGAAGACTTGTCTATGTTTTAAGCTATATATTTATATATTAATTTAATTAACATATATAGTACATAATTGAAATAACCATGTAGTCCATATATGATCTTACCTGATATGTGGAGTACACCATATACCACACATTTCATATTAGTAAAGAGTTTGTTGAGATCCACAAACTCTTTTCATATTTGATGATGATCAACCTCTTATCTTGAGATCCACTTCTTCTACCTTGATCTCTGGGTGATTTGGAGCCACATGTGTCACTTGGAGGGTTCTTGTTACATATTCCTTGGAGTTGGTTATATCCTGGATGATGAGCTTTTATGGTCAACATCACTTGAGTGCTCTACCTTTTCAACCATCTATTTCCATGATAAGGATTTGAGGAGGTTATTTGCATGTCTCCATTCCATTTGTTGGAGATGTCCACTTGAGAAGTTGGATTTCACTCTTGTACATGCCTATTGATGAGGTCACTTTGCACATTTCTCCATGCTATATTTATTGAGGGCATCCACACTTTGTGTGTCTATCTTGTCTTCCACTATTACTTCTACCTTGGGATCATGCACACATTCCACATTGAGCATCAATAGTACATATTTCATTACACTTCATAGAGTGACTTGGTTATAGAGGTCCAAATGTGTGGATAAAGTTGGTTGGTTGCACTTTATTGGAGCATTTATTCATACATTGACTTTCCACATATGGAAATCATATTGTACATATTCCATGTTATTTCATGTCTATATTACACATGGACACATATCTAGGAGGGCACACAAGTGGATAACTATCTACTTGCTATTTTTGGAGCTTTGATGTAGTCTATATCTCAAACCAAGGAGTCACCCTCTTCTCTTGGCTCTATTTTGGAAAGTTGTTGTAACTCCATATTCTATCAGTATTGACTTCGTTGTTGGAGTTAATTAGATGAGATCTTTATTGAGAATTGTTTTCCTAGAATATTTGTTTTAACCTCCTAGAGGAGATTGCAGATCTCAACAAACTCTTTCTACTTTTAGTAAAGAGTTTGTTCGATAAGATTATTTTATGATTTTTCCTTGGAGATATTACTAGATCTAGGAAAACAATTCATTGTTTATTGTAAAGAGGAGATGGAGCTTAAACCTATATAAGAGTTTGCTTTCTCCATTTGCAACTTGAGATTTGGTGAATAGAAAATCTCCTAGCATTGGAATAAATGTATCTTTATTTTGTCTATGTTAGGGTTAAATGTATGTGCAATTTTATAATGTGTGTAAAAGATTCTAGGTATGTATTGATAGGATTTTTCATTGCATATTTGGATTGTCAGAGTTAATCTATGAGCCACACTTTGTCTTAAAGAGAAGAAGTTAATGCCCTAGATTCCATTTGTGAGTGAAAGCACAACTTCAGTCTTTAGGAGCTTCATTGAGAATTGTTTTTCTAGAATATTTATTGTAACCTCCTAGAGGAGATTGTGGATCTCAACAAACTCTTTCTACTTCTAGTAAAAGTTTGTTGGAAAATGTTGTCTTATGATTTTTCCTAGGAGAGATTAGTGGATCTAGAAAAACAATTCATTTTTTATTTTTTTTAAAGAGGAGATGGAGCTTAAACCTATAAAAGAGTTTTCTTTCTCCATTTGCAACTTGAGATTTGGTGAATAGAAAAACTCCTAGCATTGGAATAAATGTATCTTTATTTTGTCTAAGTTACGGTTACATGTATGTGCAATTTTATAATGTCTGGCAACTATTCTAGGTATGTATTGGTAGGATTTTTCATTGCAGATTTGGATTGTCATAGTTAATATAGGAGCCACACTTTGTGTTAAAGAGAAGAAGTTAATTCCCTAGATGTCAATTGTGAGTGAATGCACAAATTCAACCTTTAGGAAAAGCCACTTCTAGGTTGACTTGGTTGTGGAGCCTCCTGTTGGAGAATTCCCTTGCCTTTGTAAAGTCTATAATATTTTGTTTGCTAAATTAGGGTTGTTATAGGGTGTGTTACCTTGGTTTCCTATAGCTCCTAATCTCTCCTAAATAATAGCCATATTAAGTTGCATGCATGACCCCATATCCCAAACAAGTAAGTCACAGATCATTCCCTCTCATCCACCACCCCAGAAGACAAAAAATCAAACAATTTTCCTTTTTTTGTTGATCATTTTGCTAAGCTCTCTTTTTCTCCCACCATATAATACACTCATTGATCTTGGTAACCCATAGGGAAGCCCCTCTAGGTTAGGATTCCATTTTCCCCTAGCCTAAAGTGAGAAAGGAAAGGCTACTAAGGTGAGAATGGGTAGCTTGCATACGTTTCCCTTGGGGTCTCACAATTGTGATTAAGACTTTTTCATTAAGTGAGAACTTGAGAGATAACATTTTGGTGTTATTGCTAGGAATAAAGTCCATTTMTTGGATATATATGTATATCAACTACATTTGTGATGAGGGTTGTACTAGAATATCTTTTTCATTTGGTGACTCCTTGAAGGGAAGAAGCCCTTTTTCCTTTTCAAGTTTCTTAAGACTTATTGTTTGTAGTGTGAAACAAAAAACATTTGTGACTATGTCATGAAAGGTTCAGCTTGATGAATCCACTCATTTTTGGTATTGGTATGTGATATGAATGTTATGAATTTTTAGATTTTATATCAACACCTCATTTCAAAGATTGAAGAAAATTATTTTGGCATTATCCAAATAAGAACGGATGGAGTAATTAGATCATTTGATTGAGATTTTCCGTGAAAAGTGTTATCCCTCGAGATGTTCAAGGTTCTTATTGGAGCGATTCCAAGGCACCCCAAGGGCTAAGACTCAAAATGAATCTTAAAGACAGATTTGTAGTAAGGAAAGTGTGCAATATTTGGGAAGTTTTCCCCTCTCTCTCTCTCTCTCTCTCTCTCTCTCTCTCTCTCTCTCTCTCTTTCTCTTTTGAAATTATAGGACCTCAAACAATCTCAACTTAGATGACAAATGCTCTCAACTATCAAAGGAAAATATCTATGAGTGTTTCATACAATCAAGGTTTAAAAGGAGAATGAAGTGATGAATTGGAAGAAAAACAAGATAACATACAGGGCACTGCTGAGAATGAATCATGTAGCTTATGGAAATAGAACAATGTGCTGAGAAATTAAGAATTGAATAGCTCTAACAGGTGTATACAAATCAATAAAACATGCCTCAAATAGTTAACAACTTCATACATCTAAATACATGGAGGTACCCTATGCATATCATTGAAATGCACAAAGAAATGACAAGAAATGGTCATACATTCAGAGGAAATCACTTCTATATCATAACTATACATCACACAGTAACACTGAATATGGTGAATAGCCTGTTGTTTGAGATTTTATAAATCAGATCTAATACAATAAAAAAAAAAATGGGAGGAGATGCTTTACAAGAACACAACATTGTAAGGAGGAATTACAGACTGAAATTTAAACGCATGGGATGAATCTATGGTTTCCTGTATCATTCACTAACTGACTATGCTCAAGGTTTATGTGGTCGAACAAATTTGGTTACAAGAAAATATTTAACTCCCCAAATTTCTGACCTTAACAATGAGTGCCTTCATTCTATTTTATTCCTCTTGCTTATGCCCTAAACTACTTATTGAAACCACTTCCAACTTCTTGAAACCGTTTCCAGCTTCTTGATTCTTGAATGATTTTTCTCTGGTAAAAATTTTACCAATTACTTTCACGTGGGTGAATTTCTGTTATAGAGAAAGATCGTGAGGAAGCTAGAGATTTACCAACCAAAATATCCATCAAACTCTACTCCTTAAAAAATCCCTGCAATCATTTCTTTTGTTGTTGGGCGCTTGAAATCAAATATGCATAGGTGTGAAACTCAACAGTCATTGGATCAATATCGGCAATCGATCAGAGCCGTTGATCTTTAAGTATGGGATGTTGTATTATTGGAAGGTTGGCTTGACGCCTAGTGTATCGACAATTGAAGCATTAACGATCAGGGAATAGCTATGATCAAATATAGGATGTCTATCTTGGATTGTCTATGAGTCTTCCATCACAAACCTGATCAAATATGGGTTGTTGATATGTGGATTGATGAGCTTGACGTGCCTTGAAATCAAACATTAAAACTTAATGGTTGATATGGAACATGGTCATATCTGGGCCACGAATTGGTTGAACCTGCCTTTTCTTTAACGACGTCGTCGTCAGGATGACTAGGGATAATATACGTCAGGGGGAAAGTTTATCACGTTGCACTGACGATGATCTCCACCGTTAATTTTTCATCAAAACCAAGAGAGTCGTTGATCTGAGCTCAACTAAAATCTAGAAATGACTAAGGAATTAACTAGGTAATGCTAACATCACCCTGGATACATTGCGGCCTTATACTGGTCTACGCTGATACTGATGTGGAAAGGAGGACATGACACATGCCACCCATTTTCGATATGTTGACCTATATATATGGTGGATTCCCCATGTCCATGTGGCAGTTGTTGGTTGACCCTGACAGTGCTCTGTTGGCATGTCGAGTTGTCATCTCTTTGCATTTTGTCGACGACGTCGTCGTTGGCACTACTTTATGTATTGGGAAACTCTCTTTTCATTTCGATGACAATGACATCCATCATGATCTCCACCGCTGATATTTCACCGAAACAAGGGGAGTCCTTGATCTAGGGTTGCGAGGGGAAAAATGGCTATGGAAAAGACCATCATGTTGATGTCATCCTGAACATGTGGCAATTTTATATTGGCCCACGATGGTGTTGACGTGGTAAGGGAGCGAGACACATGTCACCCATTTTTGGTGTGAAACTTTGTGCATCCGATGGGTTCCACTTGTCCACGTGTCAGCTGCTGATTTTCCTGGCAGGTGCCCTAGATGCATACTATGTGTAATGTTGAGTTGGAATACTAGGGTCATGGATCAAATATGGGATGTTGATCTCTCGGGGTACGATTGATGGTGCAATGAAATCTAGACCATACATTGGAGGTACACTGACTTAGATCTGGACCGCTGATCAGAGGTGCCCCATTCAGAGTGTTGAAGGATTAGGTTCAAATAGGACTCTGACAAGAGAACTATGAAGACAAATATCAACCGTCAATATGGAGCTAACATGGGAAGTCCAACGATGTACGAGAGTCGTCGATCTGACTCAACCAAGAACCCAAAATGACTAAGACAAAGATCATCATGTTGATGTCATCGTGACACATGGAAACATTTCATTGGTCCACTCTATCACTGAGGTGGAAGATAGGCATGACACATGTCACACTCTTTTGATATTTTGGCATGTGTATCTGGAAGGTTCCACCTGTCTACATGGCATTCTCTGATTGGTTTGACAGGTGCCCTGTTGGCAGTGACTTCATGCATATGTCACCGGGAACATGCATCCATTTGTCGTTACTTTGCATAGGAGAGAAAACACGATGGTTACTGGTCCATTGATTTTTCTCTCCTTTACCAAATTAGGACTGTCCCTTGGAGGTGCGGACCCATGAAGAACTCCAATGAAGGAACTGTTATGACCGTCGATCTGGAGCTATAGATAAGATCAGATCTAGACTGTCATTCGAAGGCTTCTCATCGGAGTGGTCGAGGCTTGAGTTTCAGACAAGACTCCGAAGAGGGGAATTTGAATGGACTTGAAAATAAAAATATGAACCATCCATCGGAGGTCCGAGAATCACTGAGGGTCATTGATCCGACTGCATTTGAACAATTTTTTTTGGCTAAGGAAAATATCGTTATGCTAACGCCAGGCGRGACACATGGTAACTTTCTATTTTCCCATGGTGGTACTAACGTGGCAGGGGAGTAGGACATGTGTCACCCAAATTTGAGATATTTACCTATGCATGTGGCGGGTTCCACCTATCCATGTGGCAACCATTGGTTGGCTTTGAAAATGCTCTACTGGCGTGTTGACACAACACTTGGMCGGGGAAACTCAAAATCAAAGATCAGATATGGACCGTTGATTAGTCCCACTTGAAAGAGGTTCAAATATATATAGACCGTCCATTGGAGGTGCCCCATCAGAGTGCTTAAGGCTCAGATTCAAATGCAACTTCAAAGAGGGGACTCTGAAACCGTATGTCGACCGTTGATCTAAAAGGTCGGACACGTGATGCGATCTGAGCCATCGATCTTTCGAGGTCCGAAAATTTTGTTGGCATCTAACTTTTAAGGCGTGGTCTTGTGATAAGCCCCCCCTAGGTTATTTTCCCTTAAGCTCTTTTGGGGCGTGATAGGCCCCTTTTGACCCTCGATAAGCACCCGAGAGCTTGAAAATTTCCTTAGACGCAAAAAGGCATGTATTTTCTTGTTGTTTCTTCTTTCTTCCTTAGAAACTTTTGGAATTTTTAGCTCAAAGGCTCTTGAAGCTCGCCCTTCTTCCACTAACTGGTCTAATATCGGACTGGGCACTTCATCAAACCTTCATTTAATGATGAGAACAAATATAGTACTAACAAAAAGAACATAGAAATACATGGTCTAATCCTTGTATTTCACACCAATCCTTCATTATAGTTAGGGGGTGATATAAGTAAGAAAATGAAAGACATAAATACCCTTTTTGGATCATTAGAGGAACAAGGGTATATGGCAAGCCCTCATGAACAAGATATTTTTACCTCATCACCTATGGAAGATCAAGCACATGAAGAGAACATTGAAGATCAAGCACATAAAGAAGTTTCCAATGGTGAGAGAAATCAAGCAAAAACTCTTGAAGCCCAAGGTTTGGTAAGCCATATTTCATAAAATTTTCATGATTATTTCCAGACATGTATGTGCACTTACAATGCAAATATGGGGCAGCAAGTAGAGCAAGTTTGTTACCATGAATATTCAGATCTTTCATAGCCATGTATTGGGGATGAATTGGTTCCTAGTTCAAAAAAAATTCATCTTTGCTCTCCTCTTCATATCATAGATTTATTTCAACACTTTAGTCATGTTTATGATAGCCAAAATATAGATTTTTTTTAGCTATTTTCTATCATAAACAATTCATCTTTTTTTCAAATTATGGATGTAAAGAGTGTTGGAAATTTTCAGCCAAAAATACTTTTAGGTCTTTATATATTTTCGTGTGAAAGTTACATGGAAGTCTGATTTTAAGGATGGAAATTATTTGGGACAACAAAATTTTCAAATTCATATTTGTAATGGTAATTTCCAACCATCCTTAAGTGGGCTACAAACTTTGTCTTTCAAATAGAAAATTTTATTTAGATATGAACTTTTCTCTCATACTTTAGTGTGATGCTTGATGGAGGATGGATTAGTGTTAGAGCATCCCACACCTCTATTGCTTGAAGGTGTGAATAATGTTGTACATGCAGATTTTCCTTTGGAGAGGCATACTAGAGACTCTTTGCAGGTTGATGAGGAGCCACCCCATGCATTTTTAGAACTTTATATCAACCCTCTTCAACATTTTATTGACATAGCATGTGTTGGATCATGCTACCATCTCTTAGAATATTGTACCGACTACCATGCCCATGATGTAATGTATTGTTGTAGCCACTTTGTTATGCATTTTCCGCTCTTATGTACCTTGATGATGACCATTTCTTTGTTTTGGTCTATGAACAAACACAAAGGGAAACATTGTAGCATTGATGAGATGAGCACATGGCTCCATTGGTTGTATGATTACACTTAACACTTTCAATGTATATTCTAAATAAAGTAGGTATTGGAGGAATAAGCTCTTGGAGAGCATTCAAGTAAAAGAATAAGCTCTATATTATGAACATTTCATTTCATGTATTTTGGTTTTATTGGCTTATGCCTTTTCTTTATTGTAAAGCCAACTTTGATGTAATAAGTGGGACATGTAGAGGTGGTGTTTAGGGATGAGATATGGATCCATCCTGCCACATAGTAATGCTTCATTTTCTTGGAATATCTTCTCACTTGTACATTAGAGAATTCCGGGTTCCCATTATACTCTTCTTCAAAGAGTACATGTTCCCAAGTTAGAGCCAGTTGTTACTCTTCATATTGGCATGAGTGGTAAATTGTGATTCTCATCACATGAAATGTTTTGTAGAGGTAACTTGCAGGGATGATGATAAGCTTGAGATGCATACCTCTTATTTTTGCTTGATGATAGTGCATCTTGACATAGTGATGATTGTGGATCATCCATGATGTTTCTTAAGGATGGTTGAGCATAGTGGTGTTCCTTGATGGATTATGTGGTTGATGGTCTTGACTCATGTTGCTTTCTTCATAGTGACGTATGCCTTGATACTTGGATCATTAGATGGTGGTGCCATGTTAATTGGTTGATAATTTTCATGATTTTGATTTAGCTTGTGAGATGATGGTGCTTTGCTTCATGATTGTTGTTCCATGCATGTTTGATGGTATGATGGAATGTGTTTGTTGAGGGAGAGTGTTCTACCATTTATTGTGTCTATTTTACTCTCATGATCTTACTAAAAAAATTAGACGGTGAATCTCATGGAGTGCCCACTTCTTTGCCATACTTTGGAGCATCCTAGGGGGTTTGGCTAGGGTTTTGGTGGTGACATGCTATTTGACTCTTGTGATGGAGGGTCCTTGCTTGTGAGGTGTCTATTTTATTCTTATGTTGATATTTGACTAGATTAGCAATCAAACTTATAGAGATGTCACCTCTTGGGCATGTTTTGGAACACCCTAGGGGGTTTGGTGATGTATGGAGTTATGATTTTTTGATAGAGTGCCAAAGTAATCAAGGTTTCTATTGTGTTTTCACGGTCATATTGGATATAATAGACAATTAGTGTTGCAGAGTGCTCACCTTCTTATGCATTTTTGAGAGACCTAGGATTTTAGTGATGGTCACTCTCCTCTTTCATGGATTTCTAGCATTTGACATAGTTTTAGGTCATTTTTAGCTTATGGAGAAGGATGGATGACACGACACTTTGGTAAGAGAGCCCTTAGTTTTCAAGTGTCTATTGAAGTCTTGTGGTAGTGTTCTATTGGATAGAAACTTGATTTTAGGGAGCACTCCACTTCCTCATGGTTTTTCATGTATCTATGGTATGGATGGAGGGGCCAACCCACTCCTTATTGCACATTTGACTCCAAAATTACAATGCTTTTCTTCCTTATTCTATTTTGAAGTTGAAGATGCACTTTTTGATAACTACACACCTCATTTAGTTAGAGTGATCCATTGCTTGCACACATGTGGAGGAATTTATCATGGATCGAGGCATTTTTTATTAAATAATGGTTATGGCACACATGTGGATATTGTTGAGGCCCTTTTGATGACTTGACACTTGATCTATGGTGTTTATTTGATGTTGCTCAACCTCCTATCTTGAAATCCACTTCATCTAGCTTGATGTATGGGTGATTTGGAGCCACATGTACCACTCAGAGTGTTCTTGTTGCATATTCCTTAGAGTTGGCCATATCTTGGAGCATGAGCTTTTATGGTCCACATCATTTGAGTACTCCACCTTTTCAACCATCTATTTCCATGATGAGGATTTAAAGAGGTTACGTGCACATGTTGCCATGTCATTTGTTGGAGAGATGTYCACTTGAGGTGTTGGATTACACTCTTGTCAATGCATATTGATGAGRTCACCTTGCACATTTCTCCATGCTATATTTGTGATGCAGCATCGAGAGCATAGTTATGGGTAAGTCAAAAACTCAAGATGAGGGTGATAATGATGATGATGTAGGGGGAGTAACAAGTACATGTATGAAGACTCATGATGGAAGAATGATGAAAGAATGGTTGATCAACTAGGTAGAAGAAAGTTTCTTAGAAAACTGATGGAAACAATAGTTAGCAACCGATGTATTCCGGTGAATGGATATTCTTTTATATGGACTTTAACAATATTTATGTTTTGTAGATATAAGATAAAGGAGATCAAAATAAAAGATAGAAGAACAAAAATTGCAGATGACAGAATATGTGAGTAGAGATGAAGATGAAGGGATTTTCTGTCAATCCATATCATTGTGAGTACAACATTTAAACT
>JASDQU010303038.1:815-11187 GCA_032191745.1 Picea mariana | reverse complement strand
GAGAGGAATTTATGTCTTGTTTGGTTTATTCTCTTGGCATTGTATTGGCTATCTATATTAAGGAAGGTTTTGCTAGGTTTTCTCCCCCATGAGGGTTTCCCAGGATAAATGTTGTGTCTCTTGTGATTGTGTATTTCTCAATGATCCCATCTATGCTATGGTTATCTAGTGAATTAAAAAGAAACCTAATAATAGCTTAGAACCTCAACATGGTATCAAAGCTCAGCTGAAGAGAGCATCTTTCACAAGAAGAAGAAAAATGTCATTGTTACCATACATGAAAATTAGGGATTTTTATTGAAGAAGGTTTTCAGCCTCAAAACCATCTAGAAAAATGCACCCTAACCCAAGGAATTCTTTGGCACCTTCAACGCACCTTTTCAGTGGGTAGATCTCTCGAAAAGTGAAACCCTAGTTTTCACAAAGTACCAGAAGTACCAGAAGTACCAAAAAACCAGAAGTACCAGAAAACCAGAAGCACCAGTCCAGAAACATGTTGGTCAAGTTTAAGGGGGTGAAATTTGGATTTTCATAAATCTAACTGCACCAACTTACTCACCTCAGCTCAGCACATCTATCCCCTAGATCATAATTTAAAAATTTGAAGTTTGAAAAATTAGGGTTTCCTCACAAAACCCTAAGTTGCAGTTGTAGTTGCAGTCTCAGAACCAGTTGTAGTATCAATTGCAGTTGCAGTACTAGTTGAAGCATCAGTCGTAGTACCAGTTGCAGTCACCCTTGGTGTTTTTAAGAGCTGGTGATCATTGTCGCTGCTACCAGATGGTGCCACTACCTGCAAATGCTATCAGAGGTATGTACTCACATATGTCTAAATTGTTAAGCTTTAAAAGGTATTTGCAGGAGAAGGGATCTCTTGCCATAGATCTAGAAGGATCTCAAGATCCAACACATTCATAGGAATTATGCAACCCAGGTGTGATTATTCGGATATGTATCTATTTGTTATGACATTATTTTGATCAGTGTTGTATGTTGCAGCTATGACCATCATACTAACCCTTGGTCAAAATTAAAGTCAAGGTATTAGATGGATGAAAGTTGAGATCATAAAGTTTATTCTCTAACCCAACCTTCTATCAAGATAGCATATTGTCTTAGTACAAGAAGACAGGTTGAAGCTAGCACTCGTCATCTTGAGTGAAGAAGACTTGGAAGAAAAGCAACACACTCATTCTTGAGGACAAGGCTCCAGGTTCCAGGTTTGATTAATTAAGTTGATAAGATTCAAAGTTGCACATGACAAGTTGATAACTAGTCTTTGAAAAGTACTATACCTGGTAGCATGTGAGCATATTGGGATAAAAGCTTAATGTAATCATTTGTCTAATACAGACTAACATCTCCTATAGGAGAAATCTCTTGTGTTAGTTACAGGTTGCCATGGAGGAATTTTTGAACACAACATTATAAGAGTGTTGACCTCATTTTGTATTGTATTTCTTACTCTTGATCTTTACTTCAGATAGGTCACAAGTGATAGCTCTAAAGGAACTACTTTGATGATTATTTGTGCTATTGCTTTATTATCGAAAGAATAATATTCTTGCTTATTGTTTTGTTGACCTTGTTTTAGGTCACATGTGATAACCCTGAGAAAGATTTAGTAAAGGTTGTTGAAGGAAACATATTATATGAGACATGAATCAGACTATGTACATGACCATATACACTCATGTACCAAAGAATATGAAGAAGAAGCTATCTCTTGAGATTCAGAGTATCTCATATAAATATTGATTGAAAGGAGCAGAAGGCTCCAAAGATGACAGAACATTAGAACAATAAGCAGATCTCGTTTGAAGCCTGACTCTGTCTTTCATCTTTAGACTTGATATTCAACACTAAGTATACGCTCTAAGAGATGATGAATTCCTTGTAGACTCAGAAGAAATCGAGAGTAAGCCTAATCTCAGAAAGGATCAGATGAAGAGACAAATCCCAGGACTGGGAGACAGATGTCGTGAGAAGACTAAATTGTAGCTTAAGAAACTTCTAGGAGATATGGAATCTCCTGGGAAGATTCCTTTGTTTTAGTAACAGAGAAGGAAGCCAGTCATAAATACTAGGATATGGATTCTTCCATAAGAAGATAAGTCAATATTGACTTCCAATATTGATCTATACAGATCAAACGTGTTGCATATATGCAAATCCTGATGTATGTCCAGAGGATTCTCCTAGCAAAAAGGGAGAAGACTATGACGAGACACTTATTGAAGAAATAGTTCCAGTATTTATGAAGACAACCATAAAAACCATGATTTATATATAGTATGAGATGTAGGGGGAGCAATCCCCATATTTAAAATTGAGTGGCAGTTGGTGCAGTGCATTAGTTGGGTCATGGAGACATGACTACAATGAAAGATAGAGTTACCTCCATGAAAGAAGAAAAGCGATCTTCAGTATCAGTTATTGAGCCACTCTCAGTTCCAGATGAAACTGTTTCCATGATAGAATAAGAGGAGTTACTCTCAGATTTTAGCAACCACGGTGAGAATGAAGCAGTCATTCTCAGCCTCAGAGCAACTGTAGGTGTAGGGTCCCAGATTCCAGAAGGAACAGTTGAAGAGAGAGTAGAGGACATACTCCCAGACAATGAGACAGATAGTGCCTTACAGAAAGCACATAGAGCTAGCACATGTTTGTGCAGATTGAGTTGTTGTTGAGCAAGTGTACCAGATTGGTACAATGTAATGAGAAATTTTGATTTAAAGATTGAAGATAGAAAGACCCATTTCTACTAGTTGAAGGAAGCTCTATACGTGTTGAAGCAAGCTCCTAGAGCTTGGTATGGAAGAATTGATAGTTTCCTAATGATCTTGGGATTTACCAAGAGTAAAGTTGATTCTAACCTTTATCTCAAGGTTATGAATGATGAGCCAATGATGTTACCACTATATGTAGATGATGTGTCCCTAACAAAGATGAAGAAAAACTCATCACAAATTACAGAAGAAGCTTGCCACAAAGTTTGTTGGAAGACCTAAATGCATTACCTCTTAGGTCTTGAAGTTTGGCAGAGCACAGAGAAGATCTTCCTTAACCAAGGGAAGTATGCAGTTGAAATCCTGAAGAGATTTGATATGTTGTAGTGCAAGTCCATGAACACACCCATGGAAACAAAGTTGAAGCTCCTGGTCGACACTTCATCAGAATTGATTGATTCCACGCTATATAGACAGATCATTGGATTCTTGATGTATCTGATGGACACCAGGCTAGATATTTGTTTTACTGTGAACACCTTGAGTCAGTTTCTGGTAGAAACCAAACATGTTCACCCAGTTGTTGCAAAACATGTGATGAGGTACCTTAAGGTTACATAAGATTGTGGCCTCAGTTATGATGGAGATCATGACTTCAGACTAAGTGGGTACACTGATTCAGATTGGGATGGAAGTGTCTCTAACATGAAGAGCACTTCAGGATGTTGTTTTAGTTTGGGATCAACCATGATCTCATGGAAGAGTAGGAAGCAATCAAGCATTGCTCTCAGTACAACGGAAGAAGAATACATTGTTGCGTGTTCTGCTAGTTGTGAAGCCATATGGCTTCGTAAGTTGTTGACTGGTCTATTTGAACTAGAGATGGAAGAAACCACGATCTTATAACCAGAGTTGTATAAAGATGACAGAGAACCCTGTGTTCCATGACAAGTCAAAACACATAGAGATCTTATATCATTACAGCAGTGACATGGTGCAGAGAGGAGCCATAAAGCTCCAATATGTTAGCACAGATGAACAAGTTGTTGATGTGTTGACCAAATCTCTATCTCATGTAAAGTTTGATCACTTTCGAGATAAGCTTGGTATAGTCCGAAAGGACCTCCCTCGAAAGGGGGAGTATTGTTGTGTGGTGATGCCAGCCTAGTGTTGTGCATCCATCTTAATTGTTGAGTTGAGATGCTAGCCTAGTGTTGTGCTTCTAGCTTAATTGTTGTGTTGAGATGCCAGTCGATTTTTGTGCTTCCAGCTTAATTGTTGTGTTGAGATGCCGACCTAGTGTCGTGCTTTTGTCTTAATTGTTGTGTTGAGATTCCAACTTAATTGTTGTGTTGAGATTCCAGCTTAATTGTTGTGTTGTGATTCCAGCTTAATTGATGTGTTGCGATTCCATCTTAATTGTTGTGATGATGTGACAACTTAATTGTTGTGATGCCAGCCTCGTGCTGATGACATGTCAGCCTCATGTTGTGATGACGTTCCAGCCTTGTGCTGTGATGATGTGTTTCCAGCTTCGTGTTGTGATGCCAGCCTCATGCCGAAGACTCTCATACTATTGTTGATGTTGATGATGCTCCAGCCTTCTTGATGTGATGTTGTTTTTATTAATGATGCTCCAACCTTTGTGCTTTGATATTGTTGCTTTTGATGTTGTATCAACTTTGTGCTACTATTGATGATGATGATGTATTAGTGTTATACTAATCCATGTTGATACAGTTTATGATGATGATGCCACTTCAGCTTCTTGCTGAAGTTGATGATGATGGTGCCACTTCAGCTTCTTGCTGAAGATGATGATGATGATTCCACTTCAGCTTCTTGCTGAAGATGATGATGATGATGCCACTTCAGCTTCTTGCTAAAGATGATGATGATGACGACACTTCAGCTTCTTGTTGAAGATGATGATGATGATGGCACTTTAGCTCCTTGCTGAAGATGATTATGATGATGATTATGTTATTTCATCTTTCATGCCAAAGATGATGATATTACTTTAGCCTCACGCTGAAGATGATGATGATGTTACCTTAACCTCATGCTGATGAGGACGATGATGCCATTCCAGCTCCCTGCTGTGAATGATGATATTGATGATGAGAAAAAATTCCGATGATTTATAGATATGCCAGTCAGTGTTCCAAGATGTCATTGATGATGCTACCCTCTCTCTCGCCTGATGTTGTTGTAGAATACCCTTCTTGTTAAGGGGGAGTGTTGAAATAATGTAATTGCAAAGAGTATTCTAATTATTATTGATGTGTTATTCATTAGATCAATCCCCTTTTGTGGATTGATCATGTCAGGTATTGTAAAGGACCAAATACCCTTTTGTGGATTGGTCAAACCCTAATTGTATTGGGCTAAATGAAAAGTCAGCCCCAAAATATATTAAAGTGGTTATAACCACCCATAATATATTAAAAGTGGTTATAACCACCTAGAATGAGAAGTTGGCCCTGCCAATGAAAAGACACCCCAGTTCAGCACCTGCCAGATTGTATAAATAAGAGAGGCTAGCGCCTCATTTGTTCACTCACTCACTTGATGATCATAGTGCAAGTCTGGAGCTGCAGTTGGAGAAGAAGAGAGAGAGAGAGAGAGAGGCGCACTACTTGGGAGAGGAATTTTTGTCTTGTTTGGTTTATTCTCTTGGCATTGTATTGGCTATCTATATTAAGGAAGTTTTTGTTGGGTTTTCTTCCCCATGAGGGTTTCCCAGAATAAATGTTGTGTCTCTTGTGATTGTGTATTTCTCAGTGATCCTATCTATGCTATGGTTATCTAGTGAATTAAAAAGAAACCTAATAATATCTTAGAACCTTAACAATGGCCACCTATATCCATTTGGATCATTCCTCCCCCTTTAGTCAACAATGGTTCCCATTGCGTCAATTTCTCGTAGTAGAAAGGGAAACTATTGTTGAATCTAAATCTCGGTGAGCCATTTTCCTTGCTAAAGAAACTATCATGCTTTGACAACCCAATAGAGTTGTATGTTCTACTAGCATGTTCCCTTCATCTTGGTGTCCATGATCCAATCCAATGTAGTTTTCTCAAGGTATTCAGGGTTGAGTTCTATAGTGGCCAATTGCTAAGCCACCTCCAAGGTGTCTAAGAAAGGTGGGGAATATGGTCAAAGTAGCTCCACATTAAATATTGGGTGCAAGCCAAGGAAATGAGGAATACACAATTTGAAAGAATTTAAACCCAAATCCTTTGTGATGGTGTAAGGCTCATATCAGAGTGGTTTGAGCTTCTTGTGGGGGCTCGTGAGGCACTCTTGCTGCAAATGCAACCATACCTTTTCACCAACTTGAAATTCGTATGGAACCCAATGTTGGTCATGTCACTGCTTATACTTGGTATTGGATTTTTGCAAGATATAATGAACCTGTTGTCGGAGATGTTGGATCCATTCAACAAAGTACTATCATAGATTTTCCCATGTTCGTGTTTATTCCAGCCTCTTTGCAAAAAGACTCTAATATTTCCAAATGATATTGTAGGCTATGCAATATGTTAGATGTTAATGTCACAACATCCGCGTACAACAAAATATTTATGATAATCTCCACTATATTCACCCTTCCTCAACCTTTCTTGTTTGCCCATTACTCTAATTTCTTCCTTATTTCCACATAGAATGAAGGATGGCAACGTGTTTCACCCAATTTACATATAATGACCACTAATAACTTGAACACATCATTTCTTACATGGCACTAAAAGAGAGAAGGAAAGCAGGTATATGTGTGATTTCCTCACAACACCTAAGAGTAATCATAATGATGTGAATAGGTAACCATCATTTCTCTTAACTCAAAATCATATATTATTGCATGGTGGAGGATAGATATAGTCCATATGGCTTGAAGCAACATGATAAATAGTGTTGTTCATACGCCTAGAAAGAGTACTATCTCACATACAAGGAAAGATATAACACCAATGTGATATGTTGATGCTAGTCATACAACTACGCTAACATTATAGGTGTTCATAAAGGGTGTTATATTGCCTTGTCAAGCACAATCATACCCACAATGCATTAATTCCCTACTATTTTAGACCTATATAAACTTTATTTATCCATATCTATATCATATAAGATATATAAAATCTTAAACAATTTTAAAATACAATTAGTTTTTCAAATATTTATAACTAATATAATATAATTATTTTTTCAAATATTTATAACTAATATAATACAATTATTTTTTTAATATTTTAATAATTATAAAAATTTATGAGGTTTCTATCCTTAAATACTAATAGTTCTTTAACATTTTCAAGTTGGTACCTTATCTTCCCTAGATAGTTAGTATAGTTAGTAGTGTTCTCTGGTTAAAAGAAGGGTTTTGTGAACATGAAACAGGGAGTTTTCATAGTAAGAGTATTTTCATTGAACTTTAAGCACCCCATGTGGGAATGGTAATATCCTGTAATTTTTTTTAAATTCATATAAATTGTATTATTTATAAATTAATGGTTTATTTAAGTATTTTTTTTCATTTTGAAGATGGTATTCAGAGTAAATCTTAAAATATTTAAGGTATAAGGTTAGTCAACAACATATTTACAAAAATTAAATTTAGGTGAGAGAATAATGACATTCCTCTCAACCATTCAAATTAAACCCAATTAACAAAAAAAAATATTATTAATATAAAAATTAAATATTCAAAAAATATATATAATGAATTATGATAGTTTATAATTATTGGAAAAACAAAATAAAAATAAATATTCACTCCCTAAAACAAATCAATTTATTTTTAATACTTTTTTATAAAAAAATATTTACTTAATTTGTTAAAATATTTTAAAGCTTATGTGATCATATAATAGTTTTATATTAAAAATTAGTTTGAGAATGTGATGTTTTCTAATTAACACATTTTTATTTGAAATAGTTGACCATATCATATTATATAAATAATAAATAATATCAAATTATATTATATGATGATGATGATGATTAAYGTCCASTAAGAYCGAATTGGTCTATSWGACCTTAASAGGGTAAGTGATTACTTGAGATTCTTTAGAATTTTGTTTMTGTGCTCGAAAAGCATTAAGAGAAGCTTTCCWAGATCACCATAGTTTTGTTGAGTTAAGAGGTTAGGAAGGTTGGTAGTGTGACAAATATTTTGAAAATGAGATCTAATCTGGGTATAGGCTAGACAATCTAAGAGAAAGTGATTTTCATCTTCAACCTTATTAGTGTAACAAAGGTGACACACACTTTCATCCCATGGCATTTTAGGAATTGACCAACACCCAATTTCACTATGGAGCTCGTGAGAATTTGTTCTTATCTTAGCAATGCTTATTTTTTCTTTACACTAGTAAAAACAGATAGATAATTTTGATCTTCTAGATTAGGGTTGATTACATCCTTATAGTACCTTAATTTTATTTTTTCCTCTAACTCTTTATCACACCACATTTTCTTCTTAAATTTTCATTTGATGATATTTTTAATAGTATCTTTATTTTGCAAAATGGTGTCTTCCATGATTCCCCAATAGTTTATCCAAGATCGGGCATCTTTATGTCATCCTTGCTTGAGTCGATGGTGGTTACGACTTGATTTTGAAGCAATTTTATGAAGTCTCTTATCTTCCATGATGTTTAACTTGTTCTTATATATTAGGTATCTAGTCCTAGTCATGCTCTTAATGGGGGAGAAGCTTGTTTCTAAGAGGTGGATGGGATATGATATATTTCCTTTAATGTTGAGATTACAGGTTATAAAATTCTTTTGTATTTGCTCCATCTTTCTCCAGGATTCACAAGAGATACTACAATCCCAAACTTCACATCCATAAAAAATAACAATTGTAACAAGAGTGTCAAAGAGGAGTTTCTTCTTATCCCAACTCTAAAGATCGACTAATTTGCAATTGTTTTCAAGCCCATAATAAGCTTTCCACCCCCCGATAATCCTTTTCTCAATGCTATAATTCCAGTTGAGCTTGTGGTGAATATCTATTCCAAGATATTTGTATGAATTCACTTCCTCCAAGTTGTTGCTGTCATATACAAAGGTACCATAAGTGATCTTATTGGATTTAATAATCATGACCTTAGTCTTATCAGTATTAACAGTCATACCCATATTGGAGCGAAAAACCTTGAGAACTCTCAGTTGGTTTTCAGGATCATGGGGACTCCTAGCCATAAGAATGATATCATCGACATACATAAGAATATTGATGACTATACCAGTGAGAGTAGGGCCGACACAACCTACTTTTTCCAAGCAATCTTCTAACTTGTCAATGTATATGCCAAAAAGGGTAGGGGACAAGAGACAACCTTATTTGACTCCAATATTGCAGTTAATCTCTTTTGACCAACCCTCATTGTTTTTAAAATTATCAATAATGTTCTCATACATCCTTATTGCATCATCCCTCAACTCGAGAGGCACTTTTATCTCTTCCAACCTATTCCAAAGGTTTTTCCTAGGAACCATGTCAAAACCTTTTCTAAAGTAAAAAAACAACAAAAAAGATTAGTTTTAGTATTGCGGAACTCCTCTGCAATGATCCTAAAGATAAAAATATGGTACACACTTGAATGATATCTCCTAAACCTGGCCTAGCCTTTAGATCTTTTACCGTGAATTTCTAGCCAAAGGATAATCTTGTTTTCCAAAATAATTCCATAAAGTTTGGCTACAATCGGGCTAATCATAATGGTCATATAATTAGAGGGAATGTTTCTATCCCCATTTTTAAAAATAGGAACAATGAGGCTTTGCGTCCAGGGTTTAGAAAATCCCTGTTTGATTTCTAAATTGAAGAGCTTGTGTATGTGAGGGATAAGGATAGGCCCTCCGATTTTAAAAATTTCAGCTTGGTAGCCTTCAATGTCCTTAGCTTTCCCATTTGGAAGTTGCTTAACCCCAAAATCTATGTCATATAAAGAAAAAAATCATCCTATGTAGGGACAATAGGAATGGTGTCCATGGAAGTAGGGAACTCGTAAAAAATTTTAAGGTAGGAATTCCAGTCCCTTAAGGGAATCATATTATTTTCTTTAGTATTGCGGTTTAGAATTTGGATCCAAAACTTCTTATGATCTAACTTATATAGTTGTGAAAGATGCTCTTGCCTTTTATTGATATAGTACATTTTTTTCCTTTTAATTAGAGATTTGTACATATTGATCATATCGAGTTTTAAAGACTCATTAGAAGCATCCCTAATGGATTTCCTAGCAATTTTACATTCTTTATCATACCAAGGGTTGGTCATTCTATTATTCTTTTTATGGGACACTTTGAAAGAGAACTTGTTAATAGAAGTGGAAAGGGTAGTTGTAAAATTATGATAGAGTTCTTTAGTGTTGTCCTTATAAGTTAGGAGATTTAATTTACTATTTAAATCCTTTAAGAAAAGGTCAACTTTACTTTTGTCAAAGTGCAATTGTCTTTGATTATCATAATTCTCTTCAATGGCGCTCATGTGCATGGAAAAGTTTAGAGTTAGGGCTAAAGGTTTATGGTCAGAGCCAGGTTCATGGTCCTTTAAAAGGTCAAAATTTGTTATTTGGTTGGAAACATGGATATCAGATATCACATAATCTACGATACTACTACCTAG